>JAKSZP010000830.1:0-28069 GCA_022478985.1 Massospora cicadina | reverse complement strand
GCGTTGTGAGTGTGGGATGGTGGTGGTGACCTTGGCCGCTTCCTTGGCCACAGTCCTATGGGCCTGCTTGGCCTTCTTCTGCTCCTGCGGGGAGATGGGCTTTACCAATAGGTAGCAGCCTTGTGCTCCCCACGGGAAAGACTCTTTGGTGCTTGCGGTTGGTTTGTAGTGCACCTCTCCGCTGGCCATGGCCGCTGAGGGGTGCTCTTGGAATGTAACGCCCTCTTTAATGGGGCATGCGTGTGCCTTATGGCCAAATGTGTCACAGTGGGTGCAAATGGGGGGCGCGCTGTTCATGGTTACCCGGAATGGGTGGGTGGTGTGCCCTGCGATATCAATAAAGGTGGAGTGCGGGATCTGGGTTAGGTCCTTCGCGATCTCCTCAGTTGGGGTCAGAACTGCGATGGCTTTGCCGGTGCACAGGTGTGGCATCAGTGTGAAATGTTGCATTTCGAAAGATTGTATTTCGCCATATATGGCGAGACCATCTTTCAGGTGTTGCTCCAAAATGTCACGTTTTACCATAATAGGCAAAAAGTCAAACGTGAGGAAAATTTGGTTTTATTTTGTCCATCTGGTGCATTTAGTTTCGACGACCCGTTGCCCTTCGGGGAGGGACCACTACGCGCACCGCTGCAGCTTCGTCTGCTGCTATTTTGCTTTCAAAACCTAGGTCCAGCCAACCGCGTGACATGGAGTGAGGTGCAACGTACACCACGGTTGGGAAAATTTTGTGTACATCTTCACAAAATTTTTCCCAGGGCCGTTTTTGGATGTCCAGATACACACGGACTCCAAATTCCACTGACAAAAGTGGCTGGGAATGTGGCGTATTGATATACTGGTTGCATCGTGCTTGCCATGCGAGTATCTCCGTGGAAATTGTGACCGCCAGTTTTTTTAGATTTTTTTCTATTCCACTGGATTCTCCGGGGCGTTTTCAAACGTTAGAGGCCGCGGGCCTTCTGCCTGCTCCTCTTGCCTTGCTTGCCCAACTGCTCCCAGACATGGGCGCAGACTAATCCCCTCTATGAGATTATCAAACTAGATTTAGTCTTGAATTGAATGGGTTGCAAAATTGTTTTTCAACGAGAAAGAAAAGCTAAAGATCTATGGAAATAATGAATTTAATTACTCCAAACGAATTATGGACTACCATTCGCGGTGCGCCAAACTGAAAATGCCCAGGCCCAGATGGCATTCCATATGAGTTCTACAAAAAATATTTTAAATACATATCCCCATTGCTGCTAGCCTCACTCAACCAAAGCCTGTTGGAAACGCGCCTCCTACCAGGAGGACATGAGGCTTTTACAGTCACACTCTTCAAGAAAGGGGATAGGCTAGACTTAGCCAACTGGTGCCCCATTTCTCTAACAAACACAGACACCAAAATTTTAACAAAAATGATGGCTAACCGTTTAGGGACTGTAGCATCTGCCACCATCTCTCCAGAACAATTCGGTTTCATCCCCAGAAGGTCAATTTGGGATAACGTGCACTCTGTGGCTAATGTGTGTCAGTCCACAGCCTCTGGGGCACTTGTATTCTTGGACCAACAAAAGGCCTATGATAGAGTAAACTGGGAATACCTTAGGGCCTGCCTCTAACAATTCCGCCTACCTCCCCGCTTCATTAACTGGGTGATGCTGCTCATGGATTCTGCAACAATGGCAGTGCGCGGCCCAGGTTTCCTAACGGAAGTAGTCCATCCTCAAAGGGGCCTGCGACAAGGGGACCCCCTGAGCCCACTCTTATACAACTTCAGCCTTGACCCACTACTGCGAAATGTGAATGCCCAACTCACTGGGGTCCATGTGCCAGGCCAAACCCCAGTCAAGATGATGGCATTTGCAGATGATTGCGTGGTGGGGGTGTCTAATAATAAAGATGCACGCGCGCTTGAAGCCCTCATCCAGGAATATTCCCGGGTAAGCAACGCGGCACTGAACGCCTCCAAAACTGAAATCATCCTCCTTGGTCGGTTTCAGAATTGCTGGGCCCCAGCAAGTAGTTCCCAACCCAGCCCATCTGCTCGCCCAAGTCCACGCCTTACTAACTTAAAACACACCGCTCCACTGGTGCTCCCCTTTGTGCCACGACCTACCATAGGACCGGTACGCCATCTGGGCGTGTGGTTGGAGGCAGGAGGATACGCGTCAGCAGTACTGGAGTGCCATATACTGGACAACGTGACGAAGCGAATCGCCTCTCTCAGTACCCACCCTACTACCCTCACTGGCAGGGTTGTTCTTGCAACTCTATGCTCCTATCCAAAGTCTGGTTTGGAGCCCACACCATCCCCTTCTCCCCAAGCTTCTTCAAATCCCTGTATGCTTTGCTACAAGGCTGGCTTTGGTCAGGCCGCCCTCCACCAGTACGGCTAGAGGTCATGTTTGGCCCTCATCATCATGGTGGCATGGGCCTACTTGACTTCAAAGCCCATGCCGCCAAGATCCTAGGCACCTGGCTTGCGGCCGTCACTGCTCCTACACTCCCATCCCAATACTGGTCCCGCGCGGCCCACTCCAACTTCTCCCGAGCCTTGGGCCTCAACAATCCATCAAACACCCACTCCCTGATGAAATACCTCGCATCACACACATCAGCCACAGGTCCTCACGGGACCAAAACCCACTACAAACGAATCCTACTCTCCATACGAAGCGCAGAGTGGAGAATTCGTATTAGTGGACATACAACCCAAAGAGGCCGCCCCTCTCCTCAGTTCACACAAGAGGTACAGGGGCTACCCATCCATGATGGCGTGATCCCCATTCGACCCCAAGTCCTATCCAGGGTGGACTACCTGGACATGATGGACATCCCTTATTCCACTGAGACCCGAAAAGACTATCTGGAAATACGCACACCATCCTCTGTTGCAGCCTCAAGTCCGCTCCCATGTGGCGCTGCCTGAGGCGGGTGTATCGTACAGCTGAGCGCTCTAATGCTTTACACTCATCCTGTGTCGTGTGTGGCCAGTATGGAACGCTGTTTCACCGCCTGGAGAAGTGCCCCACCTCTAAAGTAATATGGCGCGAAGTCCAACGTCTGCTAGGCCAGGATCAAACACATCCCTTCAGTCTGTCAAGAGATATGTTTGCTTCATCAATGGCCTCCCCCTCCCACCCTCCCTTCGTGCTCTGGTGGTTGCAATCGCCATGTGGACTATCCACACGATTGTCTTGGATGCCATCGCCGGATCCATACCCACCCTCCCTGAAGCTGTCCACAGATTCTGGTCTCATTTGGTGGATCACTTTCAAGCGTGGATGTTTGGATATCTCCCACCACGTCGCCAACAGCTGGTCTCCTCCTGGTTCCCAGTCTGGTTCATCAAATCAGACCCCTTCCTCCACACGTGCTCAATAGTGGCTACGCCCCGCGCGCACACGTTCCCTTTCCCTTCCCATAAGTGGCGTTCCCGCTGGCAACAAGAGATAGCATCGCTTCTCTGGGGTGCCTCACCTGGTACTAAGTTTTGTCTCGTCTGAGTCATATTTGGAAGTGTCCGTCCCATGGTCGGCCTTCCCCACAATGAATTAAAATTAAAAGAATCTCTTAAGCTTACCCTCCCCAAGATGAGACCTAGGAAAATTTTTAAATTCCGCATGTAGACTCAGTTATAAGTGATATGGGTGTTGTCATACTTGATGCTTACTCAGATGCTCTTCTCAGGACAACAGTTGCAGGTTCCATCCTGAAGGCCTGTAACCTCACAGGTTGTCTTCCGCACATATGGTAGAACAACATTTCTGTTCTACCTCAAATATGTTCAACTAGGGTCTTTGGTCACTCTCTTTGGTACTCTCCTTCAGTGACTTCATAATATTACCGCCAACACTCTGATAAATTTTTTGACTCCTCCACTAACTCTTCCTGGTATCTGCTGGGGTAGGTTCTTCCTATCTTCATCCATCACTAGAGATAAAGAGCTCTGTAATGCGGATTCTCTTCTGTAAAGCGTGTTTAATGGAGACATGCCTAAAATACTGTAGTAGCTTAACAATTTAGAAAATAATGCTGATGAAAAAAGTGCCCCATTTTAACCTGTGGATAATCACAATCTTAGAATGATGCTAGAGTTCCATTTACTCTTTTTATACTTTTGCTGGTAGATGGTGTGTATAGCATAGTAACTGCTGCTTGGCTTTTACTAAGTCAATAAGGTGTCTAGTACATCTGAATGACTTTTCTTCCAATGTCAGAAAAGAGTATCTGAGGCATCCATGGCGTTTAAGGAACCTTATTGTAGAGAAAAATTTCAGTAACTCTTGTGGTGAATGCCTTGACTAAGAACTCGTCTGTCCACTTGGTAAAGCATTATAAAATACAATAATAAACTGATTCCCACTGAATGACTTTAGGAAAGATCTAACAACGTCAATGGTATCGTTGTGAAAGGGCGTGAAGGAAAGACATTTTTTATTTAACCGAGGTAAGCTGACCAGGGGACAAACATTACCGAATATATGTGAAACTAAGAGAATAACTAACAAATATAAAAATTGGGCACCCCAGGGTACTCAAGTTACCCCTGTTGCCAGCGGTACTGCCAGGTATGGGGGTTGGCGCACTACTCCGAGGGGGTTTCCCCTGCTATGGAGCAGGTGTGAAGGAAAGGGTCTGTGTGGAGGAACCAGAGTGGGAACCATTATTCTATGAGCGCTTTTTGTCTTGGTCTCATATATACATAGAGCCAGGCTTGGAAGTGCTCTAGTAAGTGGACATGGAATCTGTTAATAATCCCATGAATGGTTGGGACCGTGCCCTTGAACGCATCTAATGCAATTGTGAGTATTGTCCACTTTGCAATGGGTATTATTGGGAGCGGAGGGTAGATGGGATTGGTGACTCGATCTGGAGCACAAAAATACTTTTTGATATTGAGAATTCCTGTTCGTTTTGAATCTTGAGCAGGCGTGCGACTTTCTGCCATATAGCTTTAGTTGGGGGGCATGTTTCTAGGCGGTGATGTAGGGATCACTCCCCTCCACATACTGCACATGTTTTGTGGAGGGAGTTGGAGAGGTCCGCCGTCCTATAGGTCCTTCTCAACCAGCGACAGGCGTTTGCTCTTAACCTTGGCTGTAGGAGTGGGTGGTGTGTCATTTTCCACATTGCTTTCTATGTGGTTAAATCATAGGGAATGTCCAGCATATCTAGGTATTCTATCCTAAATATGCTTGGGGTTGTTATGAGCATATCCCTCTGGGGTGGTTTTCTGGGTTTCTTAATTTGAATTGGGGGCTGGGTCGTCCCCTTCCCTGTATAGTGCCCATGTTCTCTATGGTCCATCCCATATGGCGTATAGTTCAGAGGATATGTTTAAAATGAGGGGAGGTTCCATGTGGACCTGTTGCAGTAGGGTGCTTGGCAAGGTATGAAAGTAGTCTGGGTGGACTATGTGGGTTGGTTAATTTGAGCGCCTGTGCAAAGTTAGTCCTTGCTGCTCTGGATCAATGTTGTTGTGGGAGGTCTGGAGCAAGAATTTCCTTTATCCAGGTACCTAGGATGTGATTGGCATGGCTCTCAAAATTTATTAGTCTCATGCCTCCGCTTGAGCGTGGGCCAAATAGTGTTTCCATCCATATAGGAGGGTGAGAGCCAGGCCACAGCCAGCCTAGGATAAGCGCAAATTGAGGTTATAAAGGTAGGTGAGAAGGCTATCGCATGGGTTGATACCACAGTATTGGGAGGATGAGCGAGTTACAACTGTAACTCGTCCTGTTAGTCCTGGGGTTCTCCCCTTGAGGGAGGCTACGCGTTTGGATACCCGTTGTAACAGGTTACTTTCCATTGTCTCATTAGCATATCCCCCTGATTCTAGCCAGATTCTAAGGTGTCAGACAGGATTGGTGGGAGGTGTTGCAAAGGGTAAAATAATTGGGTTTTTTCTTTATGTTGGTGTAAGGTTCTGATGTTGTGGCCCAATTGTTTGTGTATTTTCCTAAGAGGATGATTTCTGTCTTCCTTTTGTTGAGCGAAGCATTGCTCACCTTGGAGTGTTCCTCTAGAGTGCATTCCAGCTGTCGGGCATCTTCATTGTTTGCTATACCTGCTACGCAGTCATCTGCAAAGGCCAGTGTCTTGACTGTTGGTTGTCCTTGTGCGGTTATCCCCATGAGACGTGAGTCATTTACTCGGAGGAGCAGGTCAAAGCTGAAATTGTATAGCAGTGGGCTGGAGGGATCCCCTTGTTTGAGCCCTCTGTGTGGTTTGATATTGTTTGTTAGGAATCCAGGGCTGCATACAGCCATGGTTGCAGATTCTGTTAGGAGCATCGCCCATTTTATGAATCTTGGTGGGAGTTTGAAGGCATGTAGACATTCTTTTAGGTATGGCCAGCTAACACGGTCATACGCCCTTTCCTGATCCAAGAAGACCAGGGCACCAGTTGCTTTGGATTGGCAAATGTTTTCAACAGGGTGTATGTTGTTCCAGATTAAACGCCCTGGTATAAACCCAAACTGGTTGGGTGATAGGACGTCAAATGTAATTGCGCCTAATCTAGCTGCTAAAATTTTTTTAGAATTTTTGTGTCAGTATTGGAGAGTGCGATTGGGCACCAGTTGGTAAGGTCCATTTGTCACCCTTTTTATACAAGGTTATAACGTAGGATTCATGGCCTCCTGGTAATAGGCGTGTTTCCAACAAACTCTGGTTCATTGATGCCAATAGGAGGAGGGCGATTTGTTGAAAATATTTTTTGTAAAATTTGTAGGGTATCCCATCAGGCCTTGGGCATTTCCTACGTGGTGCACCGCGAATTGTTTCCCAAAGCTCCTCCCATGTGATAAGGGATAGTATATTGTAATTTGGTGGTGTACTTTATATCTTGGCAGTTTGAATAAATTATTTTATTTTTTGTGGATCTGTTGGCATATTGTGATATAATTCAGTGTAATAGCGGTGTACTTCCGCCTTGACCTCCTCAGGGTCAGTTGCCATGGTGCCGTTGGTCTTGCGGACCTGTGTGCATGCAGGCTGGTTTCCATGGGAGTGGAATTGGCGGAAAAAGTATGTCAAACAGGTTTCGCCTTCCTTTATAAACTTACCTTTATTCAATACTTTGATTCAGTGTTGGTGTTCAAAGATGAGATCGTTAAGTTGGGCTATAATTTCTGCCCATTTACGTCCCCAATTAGGGCTATAGCCAGATCTCGGAGTATTTATTTCCAGGTGGTCTAGTTCTGCCAAGGTACGCTTGATTGTGGCTGTGTCCGCGGTGTACTTGCGTGATGCAATATGTTGGGTTTTGTTTATTAAATCTTTCTTGAAATTTTCCCATGATCTGATGGGATCCGAAGTGAATGGGGCAGTGAATTCTGGGTTTGTAGCCTTGTTTTCAACCCAGTCAGTATCTCAGGCAATTTTATATTTTCCAGGTGAAGCTTTCTCCAAGGCGACACCTGTGTGTGAGATTGAATTTGGCGCTAACTGCACCATAACTAATCGGTGATGAGAAAAATTGATCTTTTTTGTTGTAAATTTGGAGATTCTTGAGTGGTGGGATTGTGGGATGAGGATGTGGTCAATACGACTCATTGATATGAGCAGTCCCTCACGTATGTTGGGTCTTGTCATATGGGGAAGGATTGGTGAATTGGGAGGAAGAGCATCCTGTAAGCCAAGAGATGCCTTCATTGTGCGATATTCAATGTGTCCAGGTGGGTATCCCCTGGGATTAGGCCATCGATCTGTATTGGGGTTTTTCCAGCAGTTGAAATCGCCTAACATGATGATATCTGGTGGGAGGGTGAGAGTAGAAATTTTACAAATTTTTTTTTCTCTCAGTTGCAGTGCACGGTGCGTAGATACATGCTAACAAAATTATTCCATCTTGGCATGTGATTGTTGCTACCAGGACTCGACCGTGCAAGTGTGATGATGAATTTGTAATTTTAAATTTTTTGTTGTTTTGGACTATCACCCCACAGTGAGACGTCCATACTGATTGTGATGGTGTGACCCTGGTTGACCAGGATTCTTTTTCCCTTTTAGGCAGTGGGTTTCTTGGATGGCCAAGATGTCTATAAGAGGTTTTCACAGGAATTCCAGCTTTTTGGCTTGGGATGTATGAGCCCTGGCTCTCGCAATGTTTAACCTCCCTATTGACTCAGAGGTGCCCGCGGCGCCTCAGGAGCGGTTGGGAGGACCCTCTGGTCCTATCCCACCGCGGCTCATTTTGGCCATGCTCCGCATCTGTACTCCAACTCTTTCACTGCCATTTTTGGTTCCCTTGATCTGACCCAATGATTCAAGGGAATTGCGTTTTTTTGCATTTGTGTCAACTTTTCCTGCACAGGTCTCATGTTGATTTGATGCGGGTTGCTGATTGGATTTTATATTTTTGAGGTTCAACTTTGTTGCATTGTGCACCGCATTTTCACCCAAATTGTGGTTGCATTGTTCCTCAGTATGTGCATGACTGATGTCACTTTGTGGCTCAGTCTGGTTACTGTGAAAATTTTTGACCTGGGAATATTGTTCTGATTGGTTGGTTCGGTGAATATCTGAAATATCCTCCCAAATTTGTCCGTGGTTAATGGCAGATTCCGCGTGTGCCGCCGCTTCAGCCGCTGCTCTCTTGCAGGCTTTTTGTGCTTCTTTACGCTGTTTACTTGTAACTGGGTCCACGATGGAGTATAGTCCATCTTCACCCCAGCGGAATGGGTGGTGGCCATCAGTCATTTTGACGTAGTTTTCATTATCTTCGTCCATAGCTTCTTCACAAAAATCATATTCCATTAAGTCCTCTTTTACAGGGCATGCATGTTCCTTGTGGCCCAGTGAGCCACAGTGGTTGCAAATGGGTGGTGCGCGTTCTGGTGTAATTCGGAATGCAGCCAACTGGCCCCCATCTGTGAAGTGAAATTCTGCTGCGTGGGGAATTCTGGATAAATCCTCTTCCACTTCTGGGAAGGGGTTGAATACAGCAATAGCTTTGCCTGTTCACAGGTCGGGCATTAAGCAAAATTGCTATAATTCGAGTTGTTGGATTTTTCCGTAGGCCACAAGACCTTTGAGGAGCTCCTCCTTGATTACCTTATGAGGAAGGTTGGTGGGGAGTGAGTCAAAGGAGATGAACAAAGTTTTCGCTTTGTTCCATCTGGTGCACACAGTGCGCACAATTTTTTTGCCCTCAGGGAGGGCAATTTCCACGCAGATTTTTGCTGCGGCATTAGCTTCATTAGCTGTTTCAAAACCAATACTGATCCAGCCATGGCCCATGCTGTTGGTGGCTACGTACACCGCGTGAGGGAAAAGTCAGAGCTGTGCCTCACATGTTTTCTCCCACGGGGTTGGTGACTCATCCCCAAGGAAGAGTCTGATCCCGTGTTCCACCTTTGACAAAGGTTGGTTGAATTGAATGTACATGTATTGCGCGTGCTTTACAGTAAATACCATAAACCCAGATGGTGTCTGAGTTTGTGATTTTTTTACGGCTTGGGTTCCTGGTCCCCCTCCAGGGCATTTCTTGCCCTTAGTTGCACCGTTAAGTGCACCGCTTGCCGTGACGCTCACCCATGTTGTGTTATTTTTGTTATTAAAGTCGCCCATCTTTCCTGTGTGTTATTATCCAAATTTGCTGTTCGAATCAAATTGTAGTAACTAAAGTGATTGTTATGATAAAGAAAAGCTGAAGGAAAGACATTTTATTTAAAAAAATTATTTGGGAGATGCTTGTATTGGGTGCATTTAATGCAGATCTCTAGATCCTGACTAATATCATCCAACATGTCCTCTCATAAAATCTCTCCTTGAGAAGTTGATACATCTTCTGTAGACATCTGTGGTCTTCTTGACAGTGTCCTTCCATGACTAGCGCCATTTGTTTGCTCAGCTTCAAAAGGGTAGTCACTTCTCCTATACTTGTTTCTCCAACTTTCAAACTTTGAATCCTGTTACTCTGAATCAGCTCTTAAATATCTTCTTAACTGCATCGTTCTCTTCTTTACATTCCTTTTTGGGTTCTCCTAAAAGCTCATAGATCCTATTGCTCACATGGGTTTGCAAATGGAAGACGGGCAACCATGACAAGCCATATGCATTCAGGTGTAATATTCTGTCTAGTGTAGGATCTCGAAATTGTAGCCTTTCATCTGAAAAGCACATCTTACTAGTCTTTTAACTGGATACATTATGTCCATCAACCATCCTAGAGAGGTTAATTAAGTAATTATCTTAATTTTACGCCATAAAAATAAAGTTGGAAATGGCATACTGCTCTAATCTTCACTAGGCACTCACGCTCTGTAACCATATAGTTGTGCTCAGCTCTGTTGAATTTCTTCATGTAGAACTCTATTGAATGGTTTACTCCTTTGAAATCCAACTTTGCTAAGATGGCGCCCATACCCATGTCGCTGACGCCTGTAAAAACATAGAAGGTCTTTGCAAAATCTGTTTATATCAAGATTGGGGTTTCCATTAGCTTCTGCTTGAGCTGGTTGAAGGCATGTAAACTTTTTCATTTTTACTGCACAGGTTCGAGGTTTGCGTTAATTAGATTGTTAATAATGTGATAAATAATGTGTAAGTGATACTTACATAATGATAAGTTATTCAGCTGAGTTCTTCACAACTAAATGTACTAAATCCACTCAGGTTTTCTCCTATAGACAGGTACTAACAAATTTTTCAACCCACTTGAAGGAACTTGGAAACAATCCAGACAATGGAAAACTATTCTTTTAACTTAATCTCAAGAGTGGGCAAACTATTGGACAACAAGAGAGCCTCTCCCTTCCACTCTTAACATAAAAGATCTTGAGAACAATAAAACTAGATAAGGTAAACTATCCCTCAACTCTTCATATGAGAACTATACACAATTGTATTATTATTTGAGTTATCACTGTAATTTTGTCTTTAAATAAAATTAAGGGATTTATATATGTGAATTCATCACTCAACTCTTCCATTAATGCCCCAAAGGGAATGGCATCCATTATCAATGAATTTAACTCTTAGCAAATTTCACCAACAATGAATGATACATTTGCTTATCCATCTACCTAGTCAATATACACCAATGACTAGATTTTAATCTGTCCTGGGTTAAAACTAGAAATAGCGTGTCCCAACGCCTTCATTTGACCTCAGCAGATTAACCTTTTGAAGCTAATAACCTGCTTAGGTAATGGATTTTTTTACCAATTAACAGCAGGTCAAATTGCCTTTTAGGCTAAACTGCAGTTGCTGCTATTAAAAGCGTTGTCAACTCTTCAGCAACTTCTCTTGCCCCTTATTGACTGGTACAAACTCCAATCAACCTGTGCAAGATAATTAATTGATAACTAAATTAATAATGAAAACACTAGCAAACAACATTGGGGGAAGGGGGTGGAAGGCGAGTTGGTAGGGCATACAACTACCAACCTGAGGTTTGTGGGTTCAATTCCCTCCCTTTGCTCATTGATTGAGGTGCCAGCCAAAGGAAGCTACTGGCAGTTAGTAGGTCTAAAAACACGAAAACCTTACACATGACGTAACCAGAAAAATTTGAGTCCTGATCCAGAGGTGGAAAAACTTTCTATGATGGAGTTGACCCTGCTCAGGTCTCATGTTGATACTTTATTTCTATTTTTGTAATGTTTATCCCCTGGTCAGCTTGCCTCAAATAAATAAAACATTATTGGGGGATCATCCCTATAGAACATTTATAATCTGGCAAGTTTTGAATTTGGCTAATTAATTACCATTCTATAGAGAATTAAACCAATAATATTTTACCAACATGACGGACTCTCACATATGCTATAGGTTTTCTTATTATAAATTGAACTCTAGCAGGTAAAACAGAACCAAAATAATCCAATATTGCTGGACGACATGGGCATTCAATATATCAACAAGGAATCTTATTGGGCTTGTTTGTAACTAATTTATATCTTGTTGATAATGTGCGTGAATGGCTTGGCAATGTATTTTAAAGCTTGGCACAAATTGGTGATAGCAATCCACCATGCTCAAGGACACTTAAGTGTCTTTCATGCAATCAGTGGTATATTACATGGCAATAGCTTCAACCTTCCCTTTCTGGGGCTTGTTTCCTTTCTGGTTCACTTTATGATCAAGGAATTCCTAATGGCTCTTCAGAAACAAGCGCTTGTTTCTCTTAAGATTGAGGTTGTTCTCTCTTAAACTAGTAAAAATTTTATCAGGTGTTCCATTTGATCCTTGAACATCTTTCTGAAAACCGTGATATTATCCAAGTAAATGAGCACAGTCAACATTTTCAAATATCCAAAAATCTGATCCATTACTCATTGGAACATTTTTGGGCGTTGCACAAGCCCTTTGGCATATTTGTTAGTTTGAACAGGCCTTGGCTGGTAATCAGCGAAAAGCCATCTGGTATTCTGGCCCCATATCCATCTGCCAATATGCACTCGCCAGGTCAATTTTTAAGAAGTAGTGCTCTCCTCAGAGTCATTTAAAGTCATTGCAAGTCCAAGTAGGGTAGAGAACTTCTTTGTCTTGTTCTTTATTACTCTGTAATCCAAGATATGCAGTGAGTCCCATCCTTATTTAAAACTAGCATAAGGTGCGACGCCAAAGGACCCTTGGAGAGGCGTACAGAGCCTACAAAATAAGTTTCTGTAGTTCATTTGTAATGACTTCTTCAACAATACTGAATTATTAATAAGGCTTTAATTAGAAGGGTATGGAGTTACAGTGTGAATCCTGTGAATTCTTTCATTGTAAAAGCCATTACCATTAAGTCACTACTGAAAAAACTAGATATTTGCACATAAATACTTTAAGTTTAAGTACTTCCTGTGTGGCTAATTCTTGATTAATCTCTTTTATGTAAACAATGGCTTGAATTTACTCAATATTGGCTTAGCAGTACATCTTCGCTTTTGCAATAGTATGATCCTTCTTAATCTTTTCAGGGTGCTTGACAATTTTTCCAAGGAGAACCTTTCCTTCTACTTTAAATTAGAGATATATAATCCAGGCATCAGTTTAGGTTTCTGTTCTCTAACCCCTTCAAGACAAGAATCTAAAGCATCATCTTTTAAGGCAGATCAATTATAATGTTGAGTATCATGACGTTCTTTTCTACTCTAAGTAGGTCTGTCTTTTTGCAGGCATTAAAAGGGCAACCCAGATTCTGCTTCTGTTTGGTGGTAGCTGTGTCAGACAATTGCCTCCTAGGCTTCAGAAAAAAATGTTGTGGTTGCAATTTGGCCAAATAGAGGCAATATCAAACATTTACAAGTCCACAAAAAGGAGAAATTGAGTCTAATATTAATGATTCTTTCGGCCAAAAACCTTGGCTGGTTCTTGGTGGAACCCTGCAAATTGGGGTAACACAATTTTGACTTCTCGCCAGGCAACTAAATTAATAAATAATAATCAGATTACTTTGACTTCACAGCAGACCATGGGGCATCCATCGGACAGTGCTTCCTCTAACAAGACCAGGTCCAATCAACCACCTACTTAAGGGCCACCCCCTTTTATAGGCGTGGCGGGGGTCCCCAAGGTGAATTAATTTTCTCAGATGGGGATTGGCTGAAATATATCAAGTCATTACCTCATGGGTACATCTTGGCCAATAATACTTCCCCATCCATTGTTCCATTAAAGAGATGCGAGTTTGTCAATCCTTGTTAGGCTAATATTGCATTTTACCTAATTCAGAATCTCCTAGGCTATCTGAACGTTGAGCCTCGACGCCTTAAATACTATTTATTGTGAGGAAGGCCGACCAGGGGACGGACACTTCTGAATGTCAACCTGAAAGAAAACAAAACTTAGTAAAAGGGAAGGCACCCCAGAGAAGCGATGCTATCTCTTGTTGCCAGCGGGAACGCCACTATGGGGAGGGGGAGGGAACTTTTAAAGGGGCCATAACCATGATTGAACACGTGTGGAGGAAAGGGTCCAATTTGATGAACCAAAATGGGAACCAGGAGCAGATCAGCTGACAGCGACGCGGTGGGAGGTACCCAAACATTCACGCCTGGAAGTGGTCCACCAAATGGGACCAGAATCTGTGGACAGCTTCTGGGAGGGTGGGGGTGGAGCCTGCGATGGCATCCAAGACAATCGTGTGGGTAGTCCACATGGCGATTGCTACCACCAGAGCATGGAGGGAGGGTGGAAGAGGGGATACCATGGATATAGCAAACATATCTCTTGACAGACTGAAGGGATGTGTTTGATCCTGGCCAAGCAGAGATTGAACTTCGCGCCATATCACTTTAGAGTTAGGGACTTCTCCAGGCGGTGGAACAGCGTTCCATACTGGCCACACATGATGCAGGATGAGTGTAAAGCGTTAGAGCACTCAGCTATATGGTACACCCACTTCAGGCAGCGCCACACATGGGAACGGATTTGAGGCTGCAACAGAGGGTGGTGTGCGTATTTCCAAATAGTCTTCTGGGTCTCAAGGGAATAAGGTATGTCCTTCATGTCCAGGTAGTCCACCCTGGATAGGACATGGGGCCGTGTGGGGATCATGACATCTTAGATGGGTAGTCCCTGTACCTCTTGTGTGAACTGAGGAGAGGGGCGGCCTCTCTGGGCTGTGTGTCCATTAACATGGATTTTCCACTCAGCGCTCCACATGGAGAGGAGGATTCGTTTGTAGTGGGTTTTAGTACCGTGAGGACAGGTGGCTGATGGGTGGGAAGCCAGATATTTCATCAAGGAGTGAGGGTTCGATGGATTGTTAAGGCCCAGGGCGTGGGAGAAGTTGGAGCAGGCCGCGCGGGACCAGTGTTGGGAGGGGAGCGTAGGTGCGGTGACAGCCACAATCCAGGCGTCCAGGATTTTGGCAGCATGGGCTTTAAAGTTGAGCAGGCCCATGCCACCATGATGAAGAGGGCCAAAGATGACCTCAAGCCACACTGGTGGTGGGCGGCCTGACCAGAGCCACCCTTGTAGAAGGGCATACATGGATTTGAAAAAACCTGGGGAGAAGGCGATTGCGTGGGCTCCAAACCAGTCTTTGGAGAGGAGCATAGTGTTGGCTAAAACAACCTTGCCAGTAAGGGAAGTAGGGTGGGCTCTGAGGGAGGCGATGCGCTTCATCACATTATCTAGAATATGGCTTTCCATTACTGCTGAGGCATACCCACCTGCCTCCACCCACACGCCCAGATGGCGGACAGGCCCTATGGTAGGACGTGGCACGAAGGGGAGCACAAGTGGGGCGGTGTGGGGTGAGCAGGGAAGGCGAGCACGTGTGCAAGCAGATGGGCCAGTCTGGGCACTGGTCGCTGGGGCTCAGCAGGTTTGATACCAACCAAGGAGGATGATTTCGGTTTTGAAAGCGTTCAGTGCAGCATTACTTACCCGGGAATATTCCTGGATGAGAGCTTCAAGCACGCGTGCATCTTGATTATTAGACACCCCAACCACACAATCATCTGTGAATGCATTTATCTTGACTGGGTTTTGGCCTGGCACATGGACCCCAGTGGGTAGGGCATTTGCGTTTCAAAGTAGTGGGTCAAGGCTGAAGTTATATAAGAGTGGGCTAAGGGGGTCCCCTTGGCGTAGGCCCCTTTGAGGGCGGAATACTTCCGTTAGGAAGCCAGGGCCACGTACTGCCATTGTTGCAGATTCTGTAAGCAGCATTACCAAGTTGATGAAGCGAGGGGGCAAGCAGAATTGGTGGAGGCAGGCCCTGAGGTATTCCCAGTTTACTCTATCATAGGCCTTCTGTTGGTCCAAAAATATAAGTGCCCCAGGGGCCCTGGACTGGCATGCATTAGCCACAGAGTGCACATTGTCCCAAATTGACCTTCTGGGTATGAAACCGAATTGTTCTGGGGAGATGGTGGCAAATTCTAAAATGTCTAAACAGTTAACTATGATATTAGTTAAAATTTTTGTATCCGTGTTAGATTAAAGAAATGGGGCGCCGTTTGGCTAGGTCTAGCTTATCCCTTTCTTAAAAGTGTGATGGTGAAGGCCTCTTGCCCTCCTGGTAGAAGGCGCGTATCCAGAAGGCTCTGGTTAAGGGAGGCAAGCAGTAGTGGGGATATATATTTGAAGCACTTCTTATAGAACTCATATGGAATGCCATCAGGGCCTGGGCATTTCTGATTCGGTACACCATGGATGGCGGACCAGAGTTCATTTGGAGTAATCAAATTCATTAATTCTGGGTATCAGGATTTGGTGCAGATGTGAGTGCTATCAAAAATTTCGCCATTTCGGCCAGCTGAATTGGATTGGATCGGTACAACTTGGAGTAATACTTTTATATTTTGATTGCCACTTCAGCTGGCTTATCCGCTATGGAGTTATCTTACCTCCGCACCTGTGTGCAGGCCACGCTCTGGCGCGGTGTGAAGAATTTTTTGAAAAAATCTGTGGAGCATGTGCCACCCTCTGTAATGTGTTTGGCCCCATACTGAACACAAACCCGATGTTTGTGTTGCCTTTTAAGCGCGTTGAGGTGGGTGGCTGTTTCTGCCCACTTCTGGCCCCAAGCAGGGCTGTAGCCTGTGGCTGGGATGTTGGACTCCAGGTGTGCCAACTCTGCCAGAGCGCGCGAAATGACAGCCAATGTGGCTCGTGAGCGTTGGGAGGTGAGGTGGTGAGTATGGCGGATGGTATCCTCTTTGAAGGCTGACCATGTGGAAATTGGGTCCACGCATAAAGGTGTACTAAACTCTTTTGCCAAAGTTGCTGATTCCATCCAAGTGGAAAATCCTGGCGATGCAAGTTCAGGTGGGAAGAGTTTGCACCAATGTGGAGCCCTAGCCAAAGTGACAGGTAAGTGGTAGGTTATTGAGGCCAGCCGGTGGTCAGAGAATTCAATTTTTGATTTTTGAAGTGGGAAATATGAGATCGAAATTTTGCTGGCGTGAGGATAAGGTTGATGCAGGTCATGGACCTCAATTGGCCATTGTGGACGTGGGTGCGCGTCATGTTTTCAAGCAGCGGGGCTTGCCACGGCAGTGCATCTAATAACCCAAGGGTGGCCTTTAGAATGCAAAGTTTTATGTGACCCTGAGGGCGTGGGATGAGGAAGGCCAACGGTCCGTGGGTGTGTTTAGCCAAAAGTTCATGTCGCCAACTATGAAAGGGTCAGGGGGTAATGGAAGGGACTGACCGACAAGAAAAATTCCCAATGCTCTCATGCACAGGTTGGGGCATAGATGTTGATGATAGCGTGCGCCACGTCAGCCCATGAGAATGTAACAATGAGGACTTGGCCATTAAGGAAAAATTATGATGATGAAAATTTGAAAAAATTGTTTTTCCAAACAAGCACCCCACAGTGCTCCGATCAGAAGGATAGGGATGGGAGGAGCATGGTTTTCCAAGCGTTTTCAGAACCTCGCGGACAGTGGGACTCCTGGATGGCCAGGATATCCATGGGTAAATTTTTTTGTAGAAAACTCAGTTTCCTAGCCCAGGATGGCGAGGATTTGAGTCCAGTGATATTCAACGTCCCTAAAGTGAAGGCTTCCCCCATTGCATTTTAGGTGTGAGGGGGTGGGCACCCAGGCCCACCAGCCTCCTCTGGATCCCCACGGACCTTCATGGCGGCATGGGTGTTTGCAGCAACGCTATCAGTAGTTTTGTTAATTTTAGCAGACAGGGTCACATTGGCTTTTGCCTTCACTTTTTGTTTCCCCGTTGTTGAATGAATTTTTTGCGGTGGGGATAAGTTTGGTGCACCAACATTCGGGTCAAAAATTTTTTTCCAGGTAGGTTGGAGATCAAGTCAGTTCCAATTGGGGCTTGGTTGCAAAGGCTGGGGAGATCGAGTTGCCCATTGGATCCTCAGATTGGGTGGCCCAATCGACTTGGGCTTCTCAATCTGATTGGTTGAGTGATTCCACTTTGCTTCTGCAGCGAAGGTTTCAATGTCCTCTTGGCGTTGTGAGTGTGGGATAGCGGAGGCAACTTTGGCCACTTCCTTGGCCGCGGCCCTGCAGGCCTGCTTGGCCTTCTTTCGCTCTTGAGGGGAGATAGGCTTTACTAGTAGGTAGCAGCCTTGTGCTACCCACGGGAAGGCCTCTTTGGCGCTGGTGGTGGTTCATAGTGCGCCTCTCCGCTGGCCATGGCCGCTGAGGGGTGCTCTTGGAATGTGATGCCCTCCTTGGTGGGGCATGCATGTGCCTTATGGCTGAATGCATCACAGTGGGTGCAGATGGGGGATGCGCTATCTACAGTTACTTGAAAAGGGTGTGTGGTATGCCCTTCAATATTAATATAAGTGGAGTGCTAGATCTGGGTTAGGTCCTTCGCGATCTCCTTGGTTGGAGTCAGAACTGCAATGGCTTTGCCAGTGCACAGATGTGGCATCAGCATAAAGCATTGCATCTCGAAGGATTGTATTTCGCCATATATGGTGAGACCTCTTTCAGGTGCAGCTCCAGAATGGCACGCTTGACTGTAGTGGGCAAAAAGTTGAACGTGAGGAAAATTTGGTTGGATTTTGTCCCTCTGGTGCGCTTGGTTTTGACGACCCATTGCCCTTCAGGGAGGTCAATCACAATGCGCACTGCAGCAGCTTTGTCTGCTGCCTCCTTGTTTTCAAAACTGATATCCAGCCAACTGCGTGACATGGAGTGAGGTGCGACGTACACCGCAGTCAGGAAATAAGTGTGCACATCCCCACAAAATTTTTCCCATAAAGCTGTTTGTTGGATATCCAAGAACACCCGGACTCCATATTCCACTGATGAGAGTGGTTGAGGGTGCGACATGTTGATGTACTGGTTACATCTCGCCTACCAAGTGAGGATTTCTGGGGAAATAGTGACCGCCAGTTTTTTATTTTTTTCTAATCCGCTGGGTTTCTCCAGGGCTTTTTCAAATGTTGGAGGTCGCGGCCCTACCACCTGTGACTCTTACCATACTTGCCCAACTGCTCCCTGACATGGGCGCAGACTAATTTCCTCTGTGAGATTATCAAACTAGATTCAGACTTGAATTGAATAATTTGCAAAAGTGATTGCAATGAGAGAGAAAAGTTTGGAAAATTTGACGCCTTAAATACTGATATTGATTTATTATATAGGATTCTCTCTTTTACCTCCACAAGGCCCATAATAAACCCTATAAAACCGAAAACCTATTTAATCCTTTATTTATTTTTTATATAACTGGTGAGACACACTCCTCATCTTTATTGTTGGATTTGAGGCTACCAGAACCAGTGAGCCTTATCCAAACCCTCAAATCCAACAAGTGTTGCTCACTACAGGGGCTCCTGTACACCACAAAAAACGTTATAATAATGAAGGCTGTTGAGGGCGGTAACCCTTCTAGCTTTTCCGCCGATATTAACCCTAGGCTAGCTCTTATGGAGCAACAGCTAGCCAGAACTTTGTCTCGCCTTAAACGGCTCAAGAAGCACTCATCTCAACGTCTAGTTATACAAAACCCCCTCCTTGAGATAAGTTCACACCTGGTGTGGGCAGTATTGCCTCCTTCCTCTATGTTTATGAATCTACGATGGAAGGAGCAACTGGCCAACAAAAAATCCAGTTATTCTTCCCTGCTTAGACCGTTTAGCTCAAGAAATAATGGTTCTCACCATGGTCAGCCTCAGCACTTGGTCAGAGTTTAAGCAAGCGCTCCTTGATGAGTTTGGCTCCAAACAGAGTTTGCAACTGCAGAAACAGGGCTTTATGTGCTTTTTTGCAAGAAGGAGAATCAATTACCTCTTATGTTGAGCGCTTCTATATAAAAGCCCAACCACATTTTTTACCAAAGTGCTCCCTCTCGATGAGGCAATTGCAGCTACCTTGGCTGGCTTAGAATCTCATCCTTCCTTGGTGATGCATCTCTCTTCTGTAAAGCGCACTTTCACAACTGTACGAGATATTAAGAAGGCCTTATTACGATTGCTGATATCTATGAGCTTGACCCTACCCAAGGATATTTGAGTCACGCAGCTACGCAAACTAAGTTAGTTTCTACTACTGCTGTTACACTTTGGAAACCTGCTCTATCGACGTTGCCAGAACAAATGGTTAATACTTCCTATAAATTATAAGCAGATGGTACTGGCTGTGACAGGGCAGTGCATCCCTTCATCTTTAGATCAAAATACTCAGTCTGTGAAAGCAGTTGACCCTTTACTTTATCTATCTTCTTCTTCAAGCGGCCTTCCAAAGTGGTTTCAAATCCTGATCTTACGCATAAACTCCTTTCTCAGGTCCAAAGCACTCCCACTAACAATGGGTTAAATGACCAGGTCACAAAGGCTAAACCTTCTGTTTCACAAAATCATCTAGCCATTGAACAACCCAAAGTTGTTGAAGATAAAGTACTACCTCTCTAGTGCTATCCCCTTCAGCCTCTCATTCAGATAACTCTAGTCTGAAGCCTATCTCTTCGAGGAGCACCAACCCCCTGCTTTGAAAGTCGAAACTCAAGTGGTGGCAATTCAACGCCTCCCCAAAAGTTAATAAGGTGGATGAACAACCCCATGACTTAGCCTCCCATAAGGGAAGGCCTGAACCTACCCCACCTCCTATGGCTCCCTAACCTGCATTGATAACCCCTCTGACGATGAGTCTGAGGGGGTGATGAAGATGTTGGTCATTACGTTTTAGTAGCCCTCAGGTGAAGTGGAGGTACCTTATCATTTGAATCTGGAGATAGTAAATTGGGCTAAGATCCCACGTCACACTTATCTTTGGCATGTGATAAGGGGTCTCAAGGTTATTGACACTGCTAATGACGCAGACCAGTTTATTGCTACATTTCTCCAATATACCTAGAGTGTTCTTACCTTTCAGACTATCCAGGAGAAATACCCTGAAACTGCAAAACGCCTTGCCTCTACTTTTCATATAAAAGAGGTCCTCGCTCTTCCCCCTCCTTGGGTGGTACTTTAACTAAAGTGGAAGTCATTGTTTTGGATTGCGGGTTAAAGCTATCCTTGACACTGGGTCCTCAGTGAAAGTTGTGTCAACAAAGTTCCTGAAGAGATTAAGCTGGCCCCTGACCTTGACTACACTCAAGAGTTTGGAACGGCTTGGCCAAACAGCACCCGCACCATTGGAGCCTACTCTTCTCAGCCCATACAATTTTGTAAAATTCTCTTTTCAGCTCCAGCAGTGGTTTTGACTAATAATACCTACGACTTACTCATTGGAACCCAATTCATGCTTGAATTTGAAGGCTTTATTAATTTGAAGCAGGGCTATATTTCCCTGCTTAACTATGAGGTTTCTCTGATTCTGTATAATGATTAGCTTAATAAAAAGGATTATGTTTGCACAATTGAGTATCCCTCCTCCACTTTATTCCTGCATTACACAATGACAGGAAGGCATACCAAACTGTTGCCTCTCTCAGTGGACGCATTGGATGGTATCCCTTTCTATTCTTCTGAAGAGGTGGTCATTAAGTCTGGGGAACAAAAGGTAGTTGACACGAAAATTACCATGCAAATCCCTCACAACTGCCTACTCCACCTCATCAGCATTGATGGAGTTAGTCCTTTTGAGCCAAGAGTTTTGCCAGGCGTGTTAGATCCCGCCTATCATCAGCCTATTAACTGTTGCTAGGAAATCTCACCAAGAAGGATATGGTGGTAAAAAAGCATCAGGAGATTGTCAGAGGCCTGTTGATACCCGTTGAGGACATCAAGCAAGTCCACTGTATTGGGTCTATGGCAGATGTGGGCTTACCTGCCAACCACTCCATATTACCCTACCATCTATCAAATCTCTGATGAACTAACCCCAGCTTGTTGGATAAAGTCCACTCCTTACTTGAGGTCTACAGCGATATTTCCTTCATATATGACAATGATTATGGGCATATGAAGGGGTGGATGCATACAATTGACGTTGGTGATGCTAAACCTGTTCGCTCCAAGCCCTACCACAAATCAAAAGTTGAGGAGCTACAGATGCAGACGGAGCTTAATCAGCTGTATGCCAGATTGCTGGTGCCTTAACAAAGACCTTAGTCCTCCCCCTTTTATTAATAAGGAAAAAATAGAGGTCATCGGGTAGTGATGGACTACCACAAATTAAACAACCTCACCAAGAAGGGTAGTTACCCAATCCCTCGCATTGATGACCATCTGGCCCAACTTTCTGGGTCTAAATACTTCTCCGCCATGGACCTAACTAGCGGTTATTGGCAAATGAACCTTTCTCCACAAGACCAGGAAAAATGTGCTCTTATCTGCAGTGAGGGTCTCTTACAACCTACCCGACTCCCACAAGGGCTGTGCAATGCACCTGCCACTTTCCAGTGAGCGATGGAACATATCATGCAGGATCTAAAATTAAGTTGCGTTATTGTCTACCTCGATGATATTACAGTCTTCTTTAAGACTTTCAATGAACATCTCGAACATCTAAAGGAGGTGTTTCAATGCTTGTGGGCTTCTATTATCAAAATTAAAGCCCTCTAAATTCAAATTTTTCCAGATGAAGCTGTATTTCCTTGGACACTCTATCTCACAAGATGGGATACAACCGCTCTAAGATAAAGTTGAGATAATATCTAATATGCCTGCTCCCAAAACCTTTTGCAACATTCAGGTATTCTTGGGTATAATGGGGTATTATCATCAATCTATACCAAAATTTGCTCAGCTCAGTGAGCCCTCATACGGCTCTTAACTAAGAGCACCTTTTCCATTGGGGTGCTGGACAAAAAGCCGCCTTTGAGACCCTGAAGGCACTGTTATAAAAACACCCAATACTCCGCCACCATGACTACAGAAAACTCTTCATGTTGTTCACGGATGCCTTTGACTACGCTGTTGGTTCTAAATTATCTCAGCTGAATGAGCATGGAGTCGATCACCTGTGTCTTACTTTAGCAAAATGCTCATAAAAGCTGAGCGGAATTATAGCGTCACAGAAAAGGAGTGCTTGGCTGTCCTACTTGCTGTCAAACACTACTAACCATTCCTATATGGGACCCCTTTAAAGTATTTACTGACCACGCTTCATTGAAGTGGTTGCAGAATATAAAAGATCCCATGGACAGTTGGCTCGCTGAGCTCTTAAGCTCCAGAATTACAATATGACCATATAGCACTGAGCTCAAAAACACCATATGAACGTTGATGGGCTGATGTGGCTGCCCATTTTTCACCTTGACAATAGCAAAGATGAGCGGTTGCATGACCTCCCAATGATTCTTGACGCATGGGCTAATAAAGATGAACCAGTACAGAAGATGCTCACTCAGCACTCCTGAAATATGAAGGTGGAGAATAAAAAGTGTATAAGAAGGTAGGAGTAGATTGGTTGCCTTCCTCCGGCCATCAGAGCAAGTGCCTGTCATTTTAGAGTCTCACAATCTCATGGGGCATGGCGGAGTATGCAAAACCTATGAGTGGATAAAAGAGCACTACTATTGAGAGGGTGTCAGAATTGCAGAAGACCACATAGTCCAACCCTTTGACCAAATATGAGATTTGACAATTAGGTTATAATTGTAGAGGGTCGGCAATAGTGGATGACTGATGAGAATATCATCAGGTGGAATCCCTGATGATATTAGAAGTCACCAACTATGAATTATTGTCGGGTATCATCCCCAATGATATTTGAGGCCGCTGACAGATGACAATTTCGTGGAATTCATCCCTGATGATATTTGAGGATGATGACAGATGATAATTTTGTCAGGAATCTATCCCGATGATATTTGAGCAATAATTTGATATTGGGATAATCCCCAATTTTCAAATTATAAGGAATTGTTCAGAGCAGACCAGATTGGTGTCATAAGAAACTACCCAAACATTTGAACGCTGGAGGAAGAGTGGAATCGTCATTGGCCAAAACAATCAGTTTCATGTACCAATACCAATTGTTTGGTCCATTAAACGTCCGAGGATTACGCTGCCTAAAAAACCCAAGGCAATGGTACCCAACGAGATTTGGTGCCTAACACTAAGGGTCAAAACCAGTATAGAAGCACAAATATTCTTATTGGACAGATGAAAAGTTGTGTGCCAATTCTAACTATAAAAACCCCAAATATTTCCCTAATAAAATTAGATTCACACTGATATTAGCTTAAGTTTAAACATTGGTTGTTTTAACATTACTCTTAAGAGAAGAGTGCAAGGATCAGATATCCTTAGGTTGGCAATATCAAAATCTCTACTTTGCTCTGCGAGAAGGGAATAGGGAAAGTGTTCCCTACCAGATCAGAATATCTTCAAGAGGAAGAAGCACCTGTCTAGCATTGGACAATACTCTCAACATGGCTTTTGGGCAATCAACCTTAATAATAGTCTTCATACTATTATTGCTCAAGTCTATCAACAACATTCAAATAATCAATGGCAGGATCCATGAATCTGTGCAGTTGAAATCAAGGGCTAAAAGCAAGCAACAAAGCCCTTAATTTTAACATTAGTGCTCACTACAGGGGTAGTTGAGTTGTCAAAAGCTAATTTAAAATAACAATGTCTTTTAAGGAAGAGCTTTGAAAGCTCTGGGCAGAACTACAGGCCATCAATGAAAATGTGCTCAGCTCGGCATCTTAGGCTGACGTTAGTACATTGAAGGAGTATATGATCAAGATGGAGGAAACGCTCGAACAACCAGGAATAATTAATAATGACCTATGTGGAAAAGTTGCCTCTTTAAAGTGGAAGGAGGGCGAACTCATCAAGGAAATCTTATTTCAGAAAACCAAACAGAAAGCGGATTGAGAACGCATCTGACATTTTCAAGAGAAGATGGTGAAAATGACCATGCATATAGAGGAGTTGGAGAAACACCAATGTGATTGCAAACAATTCGAGGCAAATGATGCCAAAGCAAAGGCATGTGAAATGCCAAGCTTTAAAACCTCTTGGCCCTGAAACATGCCTAAACCATTCGCTGGTGTGTCAGAAATGACTCCCAAAGTCACTCCTATGGCTTCTCGAGTAGCTGGGTCAGAATCTCCTATTAGCAGAACAACTGAGGAATTTCAAAATATGCCAAAATTACCCACCTTTCACCAGGATAATGCCTCAGCGTTCTTCTGCTTATTTGAGATGACCATGTTTGGCTATGAGGACCAACAAAAAGCAGTAACCATAATGAAATGCCTAAGCACAGATTGCCAAAATCTGGTGCTTCCTCACCTCAATGGGGACAATTGGTCATACGCAGAAGCCAAAGCCACCATTATGTTGGAGTTTGGAAGCCCTACTTAGATGGCGAATTGTAAACAAGAGTTCATTGGTATTTAATTCCTCAAAGATGAGACTCTGGCTTGTTTCACTGACTGTTTTTACCAAGAAGCTTAGATCTTGGCAGGAGCAAATGTGTTAAGCAACTTTGATGCCCACATAGCCATGCAGTCAGCACTTCGGCCCTACCAAGACTTGCATCAGATTATGGCATCAGCACTAATAACCAAAAGAATGACGTCACAGATGGTAGACCATCTGAAGATGTTGGGAGCAACTTTTGATGCGCCCAATCAATCTTATAACGAAATGCCAACTGAGGATGATCACACTTTGGTGGAATTAGAACATGATATTTTAGAAAACGTTGAAAAAGTCAAAAAAGTCATTATTCAGCGGAATCAAGTCATAATGGGGAAAACCCTCAATGGATCCAAATGGAAGTATAAATCAACTAGCCACCATTGGAAAAATGGAGCGACAGGACAAATTGCCACACAAAATTGGCAGAAGAAATCATGACGATTTGTGAATGTTGTGATTCCTCAAGAGGAGGATGAAACTTCCCAAAATTTGGGAAAAGGCCTTACAGTCTAGATACTGAACTATCTAGCACTGCAAGAGAACCCGTTCCTCCAGATATCTATATTGAATAAAGCTGTCAGCAGGACCAGCACAGGTTGCAACTGGGTCCGCTGTGAGAAGTCCTCAGGCATTAGATTGGATCAGAAATGTGAGGCGATTAATCCAGAGAATAGTGGATGAAGTCAGTTGATCTTAAATTAGTCATTTAATGAGCAAAAAGTGAGAAATACCAAAAATAGTATCTGATCCATATGACTTTAACAAAGAAAAATGTAACCAAATTAATCTGTGCAAATAGTAGATCATTTAAATGTCTATCAGCAGATTTAATTAAACATTCAAATTGGCAATTAAAGCTGAGAATTAGGATCCAATCTAGATGAATTTGGATTTAGAAAAATGTATCCATTGACAATAAATAGGATCAGATCCTGATGAATTTGGATTAAGAAAACGCCGTTTGAACTCACTGCCTCCCGAGTTTGATCCCAGTAATGGGCTTTGGGTAGGGGACAATTTTATCTGTGTTGGTTTTATGCACCAATGCCCCAAACTGAGATAGAAAATAGCAAAGGTGGTCCATGGAGTTCCTGGCCTATCATACGCCACACATGGAGGTTTTCCAGGTTTTATCCTCCTTTCCCATTTTCTTCACTTCCCTAATTGGTGCGGTATTGTCCCCAGGTTGGCACACAAAAATAAAAAAATGCCGTTTGAACTGTTATATGGGCAGAAATCCACATTACCACTGATATTGTATTTAGCAGTAGAACCATCTTTGGGGATGAGTGCCAAACAATATCTTTTTGACTGGCCAATATCCTGATTAAATTTCAATTCTGGGCATTTGAAACAGCTTTGAAAAATTAGAAAAGGGAAAAAAACGAGTTGGATGCCTATGGATGGAGCCATTCAAAATTATCAAAACAGCTCAACCCAACTGAATGTGGAGCAAAATTGGGGTATTATTATTAAATAATAAATCAAAATTTGCTAATTGGCAATCATCCCCAATTAATTATTATACTAATTTCATTAATATGTGAGGAATATCACCTGGCTAAAATTCTGACATATCCCCTGACTTAACCAGATGATATTTCTCAGCCGCAACTCCACCATTTTCAGTGGGCCAAAACATTATCAATGCGATAGTTGGGAGGTTCTTGACTCTTCCCCACATCTCCAAGTAGCGTTGGAAACTAAATATTGGGGCTGAGGTTCTGCTGGTGGCATCCTCCCCCAAAAGACATATTCAGTGGCTTTCACTACCTCCTAACTAAACCTCAAGTTAATCAAGCAACACACTAACATAGCCCCCCTGTAGTGAGCACCAGGAAGAGTCAAGAACCTCCCAACCATCGCATTGATAGTGTTTTGGCCCACTGAAAATGGTGGAGTTGCATCTGAGAAATATCATCTGGTTAAGTCAGGGGATATGTTAGAATTTTAACCAGGTGATATTCCCACATATTAACAAAATTAGTACAATAATTAATCGGGGATGATTGCCAATTAGTTAGCTAATTTTAAATTTAAATTTTAAATTTATTGCGGGGAAGGCTGACCATGGGACGGACACTTCCAAATATGACTCAGACGAGACAAAACTTAGTACCAGGGGAGGCACCCCAGAGAAGCGATGCTATCTCTTGTTGCCAGCGGGAACGCCACTTATGGGAAGGGGGAGGGAACGTGTGTAGGGGGCGTAGCCACTATTGAGCACGTGTGGAGGAAGGGGTCTGATTTGATGAACCAGACTGGGAACCAGGAGGAGACCAGCTGTTGGCGACGTGGTGGGAGATATCCAAACATCCACGCTTGAAAGTGATCCACCAAATGAGATCGGAATCTGTGGACAGCTTCAGGGAGGATGGGGATGGATCCAGCGATGGCATCCAAGACAATCGTGTGGATAGTCCACATGGCGATTGCAACCACCAGAGCACGGAGGGAGGGTGGGGGGGGGAGGCCATTGATGAAGCAAACATATCTCTTGACAGACTGAAGGGATGTGTTTGATCCTGGACTAGCAGATGTTGGACTTCGCGCCATATTACTTTAGAGGTGGGGCACTTCTCCAGGCGGTGAAACAGCGTTCCATACTGGCCACACACGACACAGGATGAGTGTAAAGCATTAGAGCGCTCAGCTGTATGATACACCTGCCTCAGGCAGCGCCACACATGGGAACAGACTTGAGGCTGCAACAGAGGATGGTGTGCGTATTTCCAGATAGTCTTTTGGGTCTCAGTGGAATAAGGGATGTCCATCATGTCCAGGTAGTCCACCCTGGATAGGACTTGGGGTCGAATGGGGATCACGCCATCATGGATGGGTAGCCCCTGTACCTCTTGTGTGAACTGAGGA
>JAKSZP010000829.1:0-28151 GCA_022478985.1 Massospora cicadina | reverse complement strand
ATGGGAATATCGGAGGCTGAGATTATCAAAATAGGCCCATGAATAGCCTGCCGCCCACAGACTCCATGGGATCCAATTTCACATGTCCCCCATTCTATAATATAAAAACAACCAAGCAAAGGTGTTTAGGACAACTTCAACTTCCAATATATATATATAAAACCTCAAAAATCGAAAATAAAATTTTAAATCTTAAAAAAAAAAGTTTCAAATTTTTGGAGGAAAACCTGGGTTTTGAGTGAAAAAAATGGACCATTCCTGGGATTTTGACAGAGCAGCCGCCTCTCTATATGCTCTCTCTGGTGGACAAACTGTCCTCCTCAGTGTGAGCATCATCCTCACCGTGTTCCAAAGATACCTTAATCACTCATCAAGCCAATGAATGAAGGACCTAACCACAGCATCCCTCTCATGTTTGTGGGCCCTCACCTGGGCCCTCTTGCCCAACTGTTTTGTGGCAATGTGGAAGGACCCTGTTCATCACACACAAATCACCCACTACTTCAACCTAAGATGAGAGCACATGTATGGAGGTGCATGAGGAGAGTATACCAAACAGAAGAACAGTCAGATGCAGCTTATTCATCATGTACAATATGTGGTCAGTATGGAAGCCTAGTACCCCGTTTAGAACAATGTCCAACATCAGTGGCTTTATGGAAAGAGGTCATGCGCTTATTCCTCCAAGAAAGTGGACAACCATTCAGTCTAGCCAGGAACATGTTCGCTCTAAACATGGAGTCACCTATCCACTCATCCCTCTGGGCATTAATAGTAGCAATAGAACTATGGACAATCCAAATGATAGTACTGGAATTGTTTACAGGAGCAACGCCTAAAATCCAAGAAGCAATCAACCGTTTCCACTACCATATACTGGAATATTTCCAAGCATGGTTGTTTGGACACATGACCCCACATAACAGAAGGACAATCAATACATGGTTCCCCGTGTGGTTTCTAAAGATTGATTCTTTCCTTCAATCATGCTGCATCCAAGAATAAGCCAGCATAAACCCCCCTACCATCCTAAACTTGGTGGTCCTGGAGACAATAAGAGAGGCCTTGAACCCTCTGGGGTGTCTTTTAATTTTCAAATTTCATTAGTTATCCCTACTATATTGGAAGTGCTTGTCCCCTGGTCAACCTTCCCTGAATAAATAGTACAGATTCAGAAAATTTAAACCTGAATCAAAACGTAAAAATTGAGACAAACTCTATTTATTACATTAACCCCTGCTAGGGAAGGGCCCCTCCCCAAAGAGAGGCCCCACAGTGGGAGGCTGCCACCACAAGGGCTTCCTAGGGTGAGTTACTTCGAGCACCAGGAAAATTAGTCTGGAGAAATTTTGAGCCCCTTATAAGAAAAAACAAATGCCAAGGGTGAATTGAACTGGGCTGCCATAATCAGCCCACCTGGAACGAGGACGCACGACCAGCACTTGGCTGTGTTGCGCCCCCTCCCAGGCTACTGTTGGTGACAGTCTTCCTATCCCAACCAGGAAGGCGCTATATAAAAGAAGCTTAGGAGGGGTGTGCATTCCAGCGTGGCTGGATGGCCATCCCCTTTCCGCGCAGACTGTCCATTGGTGAGGAAGCATTGCTGGGACAGGCCCCCTCAATGCCAACCAAATCCCTGGTGAGTGGGAGTCACCACCAGGATTTTCAGCTGACGGTCACTTTGGGTCCAGGATTGGCCATCAGTCACCAACTCCCACCAGTGCTGGTTCCTTGTCAACTGGGACCCAATGTCCACTGAGGTCAGCCAAACTGGGGATCAGTGGTATGCAGCACACATTTGACTTGAGAATTATGTAACAGTTGGAAAATCTAAGTTCTGACCGCCATAAAATAAATGATGCTTTGGCACACCAACAGCGCCAAAAAAGACCAACATTGAGTAGGGGACAGGTTTGGTGCACCAACAGCGCCAAATTATCACTACATTGAGTTAGTTATGCAAAACTGACTTGTGGTTGAACTGACCCAACACACAAAAACACCTTGAAGCCAGATGCATGAAAAAGACCAACAGGTAAGAGAGGTATGCAAACCCCAAAACAATCTTTATTTTTCATTCAGGAAATAAAAAGGGGCTCGCCAAACAGAGCTTATCTGGGGAGCAACCACCAATGCTCCCTCAGGGGGGAAACCTAGGGGAAAAAAATTCCAAAGTGAGCTTCAGAATTGGTGGGCAACCTTTTATGGCTGCCCTTTGGGGCCTCACCTGGATCATTGATTAGGCTCATACAAGTTAATCTACAATTTGGATGAGGCACAACCCAGCGCCCAAAAGCGACCAAACCAAAAAATTATTAAAATGATTTGACTCAGATTCAGAAAATCAGAACCCAAGTTGAAATGTAAAAGTCAAGTTGAACTTGAATGTTACATGATTGGCTTTATCTTGGGGATGACCTCTTCACAAGAGCTTTCCCCAGTCAACTGGTAATCTTAAATTTTACTGTCATAAAATCAACCCTGGGCTCCGCTAGTGTGCCAGGCCAACTAGTAAGGCTGGTTGGCCCTATGTCGCTTCGCCTTCATTGGATATAAACCCCTACTTGTCCACGTCCAACCCACCAACCAACTACCAACATCTTCGCATTTAGCCCTAGGTGTCCTTGGCATGCGCCCTGGCAAGTCCTGCCCCCATACTGGGCGGCTCAGGCACTTCCACGCTGACCCACCCTTGTGACCCTTCAAAAACCCATCTGGGCATGCACCGGTGAGTCCATCCCCCATCTTGGGTGGCTATGGACTCCCAAGCTGCACCCTGCAAGGTTGGAAGCCAGTCAGTGCATCCTCTGGTAGCCAGCTGGCCAGGTTCCCGCCAGTTTTTCATAGGGAGGATGCATGGGAGCTGGCAGCGCCAGCCACTCCAGGCATGATCACCTGCACCTATTGTGAATTCCCTATCATATCTACTCCTACTCTAGCTGATATACTACTATCAAATAAAAGTAAGATAGGTACAAGAGAGATGTTTATTAGGAGGGAATGAACGACTAATTATACTACTTCTGGGCTACTGCGCATAAGTACTCTTTGGCCAATCAATACCAGAAAACCCATTGGCCACTTGATGCCAGAGCTTTATCAGATCATCAAATTCATTCATTCATACTTCATAGTGATTCCCTCCAGATCCGCTCATCTGATCAACAAATATTAATATTAGGTCAATCCATCCTCAGAATAAGTTACTGGTCGATCTTATATAAATTTGTAATTCAATAGAACTTTGAGCATCTTCATCATGAGTCACCAGTGCTCCAAATTAGTCAGCAAAACCATTTTGGGTGATTCATAATGGATTCATTGGCTTTTCACCAGAAACTCTCACAACAATCTTCAAATGGCTTTTAGGCAGCGAACGCAGCTTCTGCTGAACCTAAACTCAAATTAAATTATATATCAATAAATAGTATCAAACTAGGCAATTAGCCAGCAATCACACTCAACTAACCAAAACTCTTAACCCTATACTATCGAAAAGAATCCATCTGGTTAAAATCTTAATTTTCAAAAAATTTATTTCAGTGGTGAGACGCTAGGTGGGCGTAGTTTTGGCAGGCATAAGTAGCATCATCAACACCTGTAGGCTGTGCAATCAGCACAGCATCCAGGTATGGTTCCTCCAAGGCATTGAGGAACCAGTTAAGGAGTTGGAGGTCCATTTCCTCAGTGCGGCGGTGGCCATCCTGGTACCTTTGTCTTACCAGGTCTTCAAAGGTGTCCAAGAAGTGGCTAGAGTTTGTGTAGTTTTTTAGATGGAAATGGCGGAACTTCTCACATATCTGAATCTTGTAGAGGCATAAATGGCATGTGCATTGTCCTGCCAGTCAACCCATGAGTCAAAAGGTGCATTAGCACAGTGTCAGCTTTGGAATTTGCCAGTAAGGTGGGAGTAGACATCCTGGAGTCATTGAAAAGGAGGGACTTCACAATCATCCCCCTATGCGTTATAGGCTGTGAGCCATCATTCAATTGGGCCATCATCAAATTTGGCAAAAGCTTGGCAAGTACACATATGCATGATAGCCATTGCATTTTTTTGGATAAGGCTGCATCATAGAATGAAGATAGCTCTGGTTCTTATTGGGCAGGATCACCAATTTGTCATGGAGGTTGGCTACCTTCAGGTTTTCCAAGACAAGGGGTATGTACGGTGCATGATAAACTGTTGTTTTCAAGGTCAGCCATCTTATGAGAGGATTCTGTATGTTTGGACATAAGTATTGCAATACTGGGTTGGTATAATAAGATGGTATAATGAAAATAAAAGTTAACTTTAAATCTGGAAGATTAAAATTTTATTGTAGGTAAGAGGGGTTCTTTATATTAGGTGATATGTAATAATTGATTGAGGTTCTAGCGGCTTGTAAGAACCAGCAAATTGGGACAAAATGGATTAAATTTGAGGTGCAGATGTTGGCTTTTGATGTATCTGTGAGTACCTCCTATCCTCATGACAATAATAAAATATAGGGTTTTACAAGCCTATTTGCATCCATTACATTCAATTTCTCATCTGTTACGGTCAATTTGCATCCATTACAAGCAAGTTTGCATCCATTACAGGCTATTTCATATATTTTTCATTGATGTTTGTATCCATTACATGCCAATTCATATATCTTTTATTAATGTCGCATCCATTATAGGTCGATTCATACTTTTTTATTTTTGCATCTTGTCAAGATTCTGATATGACTGGATGATAAGCCCTAAGTCATTACAGCGGAATGGGTGAGATTTGCTGAACTAAGTAATTTGTAATATTGATGAAGATCGATTTGACATAAAGCAATAGGACAATACTGAGCCTCAAACAAATATTTAGTGGATTGCCTTAAAATCAGGCAATAAAGTGATGTCAATGTATGACGAACAATGATTATTGCCTCAAACTAAGGCAATTAGAAATCTATAATTAGTAAACTCTGTGGAACCAATGAGAATATGGCAGAACAAATAGTTTAAGAAAAAGGGTCAATACTGACTTAAGTCACTAATATAAGTTAGATGAGAAGATTGAAAGAGGAGGATTGTTAGTAGAGAAAAGAGAGTGGAGCAGCAAGGATCCACTGGAAATATTATGCTAAAATAAAGAAGTGTCGTTAGGGAAATTGCTACTATTTATTATTATATTTATTTTATGTGTTCCAAGGACCAACAATCTCCATATCATCTGTCCTATCGCTCAGAGGGCTCAACCCTGCGCAAAACCCTTCAGCATATTGTCTAAATATCGCCAAATCTTATAACAGTGGTGCTCACTACAGAGGGCCCATTCATCAATTACAAAAAGACAAAATTTCTTCAGTTGACAGCCATGTTGCATTCGGCTTACTTTGATATGGATCTTCATGACATGCTTTAATCAAATATGTGGAACTTGAACTTGCCTTGGACGTTGTACTCAAAAGGCAGGATGAGCTTCTTCAGGAGGTTTGTATTGATAAACTCACTACATTTGATCGCAATGGGAATATTCATGAATTCTTTAAGCAATTTGAGTTTGCAATGGATGGAGCCTCATATTGGCGTAAAGCAAAACTGTTAATATCCACCTTGGATGTTGGCAGAGCTGAATAAGTCACCTCCTATCTTCCAATCAGTTCTGTTACATACCAAGAAGTGAAGGATACTATGCTGCAGTTGTTCAGAGGAATCACAAAGCTGTTGCAGCAAAAGTATGAGTACTTGACCATTGGGTTTCAGCATAATAAGACCCTCACCATATTTGTGGATCAATTTATGGTGGAAGCCTACATATTAATTGGGGCAGGGACTTTATCCAAATCCAATGTATGCATTGTAATGACCTCCACAGTGAAGCCATACCGCCAGCTGTACAATGTCATGACCCCAATTTTGGATGATAACGTACCCCTGCTTAAATTGTTCAGTTTTTGCGCCATCTATATGTAACCTTCACTCCACCCAAAATAGTGTGGAACCTATTCTCTACACTGCTGGACCATCTTATTTGGGTAGATTCACTTGTCCGGTTTATATTCCACTGAGTTACCCCCAGCAGTTCAACGTCTGCCCCATACCTGCTTATTGTCAATGGCCCAACTGCTGACCTGGACCTAATTAAACCAATCACTCATACTCAAATTATCAGCGAGGCCCACCTTATAATAATTAAGGATGCAGGCCCTATGGGGTAAATTTTTGAAATGCAGTTACCCTGGGCACCTGGCATGAGGTTTCCCCAATTATTGGGGACACTATGTACAGTAGGACCTGTACTATCAGGAAAAATTCAGAGCAGAGTAGAGATGGGACTCTCTACCTCCGCTATCCCAATCCCAAACGTCCCACCTGAATCTATCAAAGTATATTTAGTGAAAGTACCCCATATGATGATACATTCCTATATAAGCAGCCGGTTGGAAAGGTAAATATTGACATGAGTGCAAGCTGAGGAAATGGTGGAGGGATGACCTCCGGAGCAACCAAAGACATATGCTTGTCAGATGTTATACCAGGTTTCTCCTGACCATCCAGGCCCTCCTTCTATGCACCTTCCCTGAAAGGAGTAAACGTCACTCTTCCAGTAACTGCTATCATCCAAGAATACCCCAAAGTCAGTGAGGGAATTATGAGTTTCCTTGGGAAAAGAGATACGTTAAATGTCCATGTATCTAACAATCAAAATTCTTTTGATCCAAATGTACATACTGTGACATTATTGTAGCCAAAACCTGGTTATGTTATAATAGATATGGGCGCTCAGTCAACATAAATTTCACTAATTTGGTGGCAAAGTTGACAATGAGCCTAATGTAGATCATCAAATAATGTATGGGACTGATGGAACTGAAGCATAATCTCAGAGGGAGCGTATAGTACGTTGCCCTTGTAGTTTGGGCCAATTGTCATCGTAGCTCCAGCAATAGTGCTACCAAACAGCTGTTACGACCTGATAATTGGAACTGCGTTTATGCAACACTTCGATGCTGTTATAATATGATGGAAGAGATATATGAAATTCTGGGGCAGCGGATTTCAATTTATTTTACCTCAAGTGAAGTGCCAAGGGATCCAGTGCATATGAGACAAGTCAACCTTGCCTATAGTGACAGTGTAATTCTGGTGCACTACCATCATCTAAAGAGGAAGACCTGGGCTCGCCCCCATCATATATACAAATACCAATGATTTCCTCTCTAAGCGGCTGGGCCTATATCCATTCCCTCCAGTTGTCTAATAAAGTAAACTCCGAGTTGAGTGTAGAAAAATCACCTGGTCTCTATGGGGAAGTTATTGTCCCTTACCACAATCAAGGCTTGAGCCCCACGTGGCTCCAAGCATTGTATACCAGGACATGGGGAGATCAAGGTTCTACTTGCGAATCTATAAACAGAACCATGTAAAATCTGCTGACACCAAATAGTGGCATATTTACATTTGACCTCTGTTGAGGAGATCCTTCAGGTTCACGAGTTTGGGTTGCTGGATTAATTTGGTCTACCAGTCAAGCTGCAGCCCAGAGTGTTGATGGTGGTACCCCAAAAAACTTAGTCAGATTGATGGAAGAACAGAAGGATTGGGCGATATCTTTTATTTGAAAAATATAAGAAGATTTTTGCTATTGACAACCTTGATTTAGGGTGTGCTTGAGGGGTGATCCATTGCTTGGACACTGGGGATCATCCCCCCATCAGGTCGCGGCCAATCCGCTGATCTAGGGCAGCTGAGTAAGTAGTAACCAAAGAAATAGAAAAGCTGCTGGATCAAGGGATGCTCAAACCATTGAAGAGTCCATTAGCTTTGCCCGTTCTTATTGTAAAAAAGAAGGATGGTACCAACTGGGTAGTAATAGACTACTAAAAGCTCAACAGCATCACTAAGAAAGTCGCATATCCCTTGCCGCAGATTGATGATGCTTTGGATTGATTAGAGGGAGCTGATTACTTCTTGGTGATGGATTAGATATCCAGTTACTAGAAGATCAAGTTACCCATGGTGGAATAGGAAAAATGCGCCGTTATCACATCCAAGGGGCTTTTTCAACCGACTTGGATGCCTTAAGGGCTGTATAATGCCCCGGCTACATTCCAACAGGCCATGAACACCATTAAAGGTGACTTGAAGCTGTCATGTGTTCTCATGTACCTTGACAATGTCAATGTTTTTTGCGTACGTTTTCTGAGCACCATACCCATTTGGAGGCGGTATTACGCTGGCTTGCTAAAGCCAACGTCAATAATAAGCCCTAAAAATGTCACTTCTTCAAGGACCAACTGGAGCACCTTGGGTTTGTGGTAGATGCAAAAGGGCTGAAATCTCAATCGGCTAAGGTGGAAGATATACAAAAAATGACTCAGCCCACCAATAAGTGGGATATACAGGTATTCCTGGGGATGTCAGCTACTACCAACGCTTTATCCCCAATTTGTTTTGTATTGGGAGACCGCTATTTGAAGTAATATAAAAGGATGCTATGTTTGAATTTGTGGAATGCTGTCAACACTTTTTTGATACACTTCAAATGGCGTTAATCAATGTGCTGGTGCTACGCTACCCAAATTTTGATGAGATATCTATTGTAAAAATGGATGCTTCCCATTCTGCTGTCAGGGCAGTTCAATCTCAAAAAGATGATTGAGGGGAGGAGCATCCAGTTGCATACTGCAGTCATAGCTTGAACTGACATGAACGCAATCACACCGTGACCAAATGGGAGTGCTTAGCTGTGATCTATGCATACAAGCAATTTAGAGTATATTTGCAAGTGGTAAGGTTTAAGGTTGTAATGGACCATAATTTGTTACGCTGGTTGCAGATCTCTGAGAGCCTGAGGGGCGGCTGGCCTGATGGGCTCTTAAGCTGAAGGCTTACAATTTTGAAATCCTTTACCTTCCTGAAGCCAAACACCAAAATGAAGATTGCTTGTCAAGATTTCTGAAAATTGCAGTTATGGCAGATCTGAGTGACATAATGTATGTTAAAATGCATAGTGGGAAATATGATGATGAACCGCCCCAAGTCATCAAGGTATTAGATGGAATAAGGGCCAATACGTTCTTTAGGAATGGCGAACTCTACAAGTAGATAGGGGACACTGCCGTTTTTATCCCAAGACTTTCTTCCCAACCAAATATCATTATGAGCGCACACTGAGCAGTTGGACATGATGGAGTATGCAAGACCCTGGAATTGTTGCAGCCTTGGTATTACTGGGAAAGCACAAACATTGATGTGCTTGAAAAAATCTCCTGTTGTCACCAGTTCCAAGTGAATAGACCATTTCACCAGAAGATCTCATATCAGTTAGTGAAACCACATTTTGCTAGGCATACATTTCCCTATATGTCGTTGGCCTTCTTTCAATGGGAGCTAACCAGTCCAAAAGCATTCTGGTTGCAATTGACCACTTGACTAAGTGGGTAGAAGCACGTGCAGTCAAGGATCTGGGGGCAGTCACTATGTCCAAGCTTATAATGGAATGTATTATCCAGCGACATGACTGCCCTCAGTTCATCCTTACCAATAACAGGACTAACTTCACCTCCCACATCCTTCTTGTTATAATTTTTGGGAGGTATCATCGAGATCCACCATAAGGGTTGCACAGGTCAAACCCACTGAGAAACGGGCAGATGATGTGAGGCTTGTCAGTCCTTTGAAAAGACTGAAAATATAAGAAAATAGAAGCAATTTCCTTTACAACACTTTTTATATATTTTTTTATAAATACAGCGACTCTTTGCTGATCCACTCTCTCTACTACTAACTACTCCTTTCAATTGCTGATCTCGCTTATATACCAGTGACTTCAGATGATACCATTCTCATAGCTTAGTCTATTCTATCCCGCTGATTCTCCTTGGTTTTGGCTTGTTATTCTTCAGCTCTATATTTCCCTTATTTGAGGTGATCTAATTTATATGTTTAATGTTGACATCGCCTTATTTCCTTATTTGGAGGCAATCCAATAACAATTTTTATATCCCAATATTGCCTCATCTTGAGGCACTCAAATAATCATAACTAATAATATGGTCAGCGAATTCTTCCCAATCCGCCATAACTATTTCAAACTTATCGTCCAGTCATATCAGAATTATGACATTACCCCCCTTGACTGGACAATAAGTCTCCTATTGCTTATATGGCCAGAGGAACTTTGCGTACACTCAGTTAACGATCTGACCACTTGCAGGGTCCTTGATGGTATAGGAGTTGACCCTGGTTTTCTCTATAACTTCAAATGGACCATTCCAAATACTGGCCAACTTGTGTTTCTGTCCAAACCCATGTTGATTATGGAAAAGAACCATGTCGCCCTCTTTGAACTGAGCCAACCCACTACGCCATACCTGATTGGCAGTTTTGATTTTTGATCTTCTTGGCTAAATTGAATTAATATGCTTTGGTTTGCAATTTGATCAATGTTTTTGCAAGGTTAAAAATAATAGTGGAGTTCCATTTTTCTGGTGTCTTCTACACACAAATAAAGCAATGCCAGAAGAGCTGGGTGTCACCTGTATAGTAGTTGAAAGGTGCTCTTCCCCAGGGTGGAATGGTAGCTAATATTATAGGCAAACACAGCGGTGGATAGGAGGGAACTCCAATTGGAAGGTCAATCCATTACTAATTTACGTAGTATGTTCACCAAGGTCCCACTAACCCGTTCAACTATTATGTTGGAACTGGGGTGATATGGAGTCGTCAGAACCTCGTGGATGCCCATAAGCTCACTCAGTTTGGGGAGGATGTGCGAGGTGAAGTTAGTTCCATTATTGGTAAATGAACTGAGGACAGCCATGTTGCTGGATAATACAAATCATTATGAATTTAACCACTGTGACCGCCCCCAGATTTCGTAGTTCTCGCGCTTAAATACACCTGGTCAAGTGGTAAATAGCCACCAGAATTTATTTACACCAGTTGGCTCCCATTGGCAGAGGGCCAACAACTTTGAGGAAAACCGTATGCCAAGCAAAATGTAGTTTTTCTAGCTGGTACGAGGTCTTCCAGTGTAATGTCTTCTCCGCTTGGCACTGGTGGCAACAGGAAATGGTTTTGAGCACGTCAAAGTGCATGCTTTCCCAATAGTACTAGGGATGCAACAACTCCATTGTCTTGTGTATGCCACCATGTCCAACTGCCTTGTGGGTGCTCATAATAATCCTGGGCCATGCTAAGGGTTGTGGAAAGTTCACCGCCAAATCACCAATCCGCTTATACAGTTCCCTATTCCGTTGGAAGGTATCTGTTTGCATCTCGTTTGATACTTTGATCACTTGGGGTGGTTCATCGTCTTAGACCCATTGAGCATCTTATTTACATCACATCACTGAGATCTACCATCACAGCAATGGTCAGGAATCAAGATAGATGGTCAGCCTTCTGATCCTTTAATCCTGGGTGATGAAGGATCCTGAAGTCATATGCCTGCAGCATGAGAGCCCATCAAGCTAAACGCCCTTGAGGCTCCTTGAGGTTCTGTAACCAACGTAATGACGCATGATCCATTATGACCTTAAACTTTACCCCATGCAAGTAGAATCTAAATTGCTTATATGCATAGATCACCGCTAAGCATTCTCGCTCATCACAGTATAATTACGCTCATGGCAGTCCAGACTTTGACTGCAGTATGCAACGGGATTCTTCTCTCCTTCATCATCTTTCTGAGAAAGGACCACCTCAACAGCGTAAAGGGATGCATTCATCTGAACAATAAACTCCTTATCAAAGTTTGGATAGCATATCACTGGTGCACTGATCAGCGTCATTTGTAGTGTATCAAAGGTGTATTGATGACTTTCCGTCCATTTAACACAACATCTTTTTTAACGACTTAAATAGCAGCCCCCCAACACAGCTAGTGTTGTAGATTAAGCGCTAGTAGTACCAAACTATTCCCAAAAAAACTTAATATGTTGCATTTAATATTAGGTGTAGTAAGGGAGGATACCCCAGTGGTAGAGTATGGACCCTCTACCACTGCCTCCCAAGTTCGATCCTGGTAATGGACTTTGGGTAGGGGACGATTTTGACTGTGTTGGTTTTGCGCGCCAATGCCCCAAACCGAGATAGCGAATAGCAAAGGCAGTCCATGGAGTTCCTGGTCTATCATATGCCGCGCATGGGGTTTTCCGGGTTTTATCCTCCTTTCCCATTTTCTTCACTTCCCTAATCAGTGCGGTACCATCCCCAGGTTGGCCCACCTCAAATAAAATTTAAAATTTAAAATTTAAAATATTAGGTGTAGTAAAACTTTTCTTTCTCGTTGCAAACACTTTTGCAACCTATTCAATTCAAGACTAAATCTAGTTTGATAATCTCACAGAGGAGATTAGTCTGCGCCCATGTCAGGGAGCAGTTGGGTAAGCAAGGTAAGAGGAGCAGGCGGAAGGCCCGTGGCCTCCAACGTTTGAAAACGCCCCAGAGAACCTAGCAGAATAGACAAAAATCTCAAAAAACTGGCAGTCACAATTTCCCCGGAGATACTCATGTGGCAAGCATGATGCAACCAGTACATCAACACGCCACACTCCCAGCCACTTTTGCCGGTGGAATTTGGAGTCTGTGTTTATCTGGACATCCAAAAAACGGCCTTATGGGAAAAATTTTGTGAAGATGTACACAAAATTTTCCTGACCGCGGTGTACGTTGTACCTCACTCCATGTCATGCGGTTGGCTGGACCTAGGTTTCGAAAGCAAAATAGCAGCAGATGAGGCTATAGTGGTGCACATAGTGGTCAACCTCCCTGAAGGGCAATGGGTCGTCAAAACCAAATGCACCAGATGGATAAAATCAAACCAAATTTCCTCACGTTTGACTTTTTGCCTATTATGGTAAAACGTGACATTTTGGAGCAACACCTGAAAGATGGGCTCACTGTATATGGCGAAATACAATCTTTCAAAATGCAATGCTTCACGCTGATGCCACACCTTTGCACCAGCAAAGCCATCACAGTTCTGACCCCAACTGAGTAGATCATGAAGGACCTAACCCAGATCCCACACTCCACTTTTATTAATATCACAGGGCATAACACCCACCCATTCCGGGTAACCATGGACAGCGCGCCCCCCATTTGCACCCACTGTGACGCATTCAGCCATAAGGCGCATGCATGCCCCATCAAGGAGGGCGTCACATTCCAAGAGCACCCCTCGGCGGCCATGGCCAGTGGAGAGGCGCACTATGAACCAACTGCAAGCACCAAGGAGGCTTTCCCGTGGGGAGCACAAGGCTGCTACCTATTGGTAAAGCTCATCTCCCCGCAGGAGTGGAAGAAGGCCAAGCAGGCCCATAGGGCCGTGGCCAAGGAAGTGGCCAAGGCCACCACTGCCATCCCACACTCACAACGCCAGGAGGACATGGAGACCTTTGCAGTTGAAGCGATTCAGGAATCCATCAACCATTCAGATTGGGAAGCCCATGCTGAGAGGGCCACTCAATCTGAGGATCCGATGGGAGATTTGATCTCACCCAATCGCTGCACCCAAGCTCCAGCCAAAACTGACTTGGGACCTATCCCAACTGAAAATTTTTCTTGACCTGCTCAACGGTGCACCGAACTCATCCGCACTGCAAAAAATTTGTCCGACACCAGAAAAACAAAAAGCAAAGGCCAAAGCCAATGTGACTCTTTCCGCAAAAATTAACAAAAACCCTGATAGTGTTGCTGCTAACACCCACACTGCTGTCAAAACCTGTGGGGACCTTGAAGAGGCTGGTGGGCCTGGGGGCCCACCCCCTTGCACCTAAGGTGCAAAGGGGAAACCTTCACTCTAAGGATGTTGAATATTGCCGGACTCAAGGCCTCCCCATCCCAGGCTAGGAAACTGAGTTTTTTACAATACAATTTACCTGTGGATATCCTGGCCATCTAGGAGTCCCACTGTCCACAAGGTTCCGAGGAAGCTTGGAAAACAATGCTCCTCCCATCCCTATCCTTTTGGTCAAAGCACTGTGGGGTGCTAATTTGGAAAAATAATTTTTTCAAATTCACATCCTCAGAAACATTCCTAAATGGCTGAGTGCTCGTTGTCACCTTCTCGTGGGCCAACGTTGCACACACAATCATCAACATCTATACCCCAAATGGTGCACACAAGCGTCAGGAATTTTTCTCATCGGTCAAATCCCTCCCGCTACCCCCTGATTCTTTCCTAGTTGGTGACATGAACTGTTGGCTAACCTCACCAACGGACCGGTGGCCTCCCTCACCCCACGCCCCACAGGGTCACGTAAAACTACGCGTTCTAAAGGCCACCCTTGGGTTAATGGATGCGCTGCCATGACATGCCCCACTGCTCAAAAACATGACGCGTCCCCACGTCCACAATAGCCAATTAAGGTCCATGACCCGCATCAACCTTATTCTAATGCTGGCGAAATTCCAACCCTATATCTCCCACTTCAAAACAACGAAAATGGAATTCTCCAACCACCAACTGGTCTCAATAACCTACCACTTACCTGTCACAGTTGCAAAGGCCCCACATTGGTGCAAAATCTGCCCCCCCAAGCTCGCGTCGCCAGGATTTTCCACGTGGGTGGAAGAGGCAACTCTGGAAAAATTGTTTGTTGCACCATTTTGTGCGGACCCCATTTCCACATGGGCAACTTTCAAAGAGGACACCATCCACCACTATCGCCATCTCTCCTCCAGACGCTCATGAGCCACATCGGCGGTTATCTCGCATGCTCTGGTGGATTGGCCCACTTAGAGTCCAACATTCCAGCCACAGGATACAGCCTGCATGGGGCCAGAAGTGGGCAGAGGAAGCTGCCCACCTCAACGTGCTCAAAAGGCAACACAAACATTGGGTTTGTGTTCAGTACAGGGCCAAATGCATTACAGAGGGTGACAAGTGCACTGCATATTTTTTTTGATAAAATTTTGCATCATGCCAGAGTGTGGCCTGCACACAGGTGCAAAGATCAGATAATTCCATTGCGGACATATTGGCTGAAGTGGAAATCGATATGCAAAAATATTACTCTGAGTTATACCAAGCCGAACCAATTCAGCTGGCCATAATGGCGGAATTTCTTGACCAAGCTCATATCTGCACCATTATCAATACCCAGAAATAATGAATTTAATTACTCCGAACGAATTATGGACAGCCATTTGCGGTGCGCCAAACTGAAAATGCCCAGGCCCAGATGGCATTCCATATGAGTTCTACAAAAAATATTCTAAATATATATCCCATTGCTGCTAGCCTCACTTAACCAAAGCCTGTTGGAAACGCGCCTCCTACCAAGAGGACATGAGGCCTTTACTGTCACACTCTTCAAGAAAGGGGATAAGCTTGACTTAACCAACTGGCGCCCCATTTCTCTAACAAACACAGACACCAAAAGTTTAACAAAAATTATGGCTAACCGTTTAGGGACTGTAGCATCTGCCACCATCTCCCCAGAACAATTCAGTTTCATCCCCAGAAGGTCGATTTGGGATAATGTGCACTCTGTGGCTAATGCATGTCAGTCCACAGCCTCTGGGGCACTGGTATTCTTGGACCAACAAAAGGCCTATGATAGAGTAAACTGGGAATTCCTAAGGGCCTGCCTCCATCAATTCCGCCTACCCCCGCTTCATAAACTGGGTAATGCTGCTCACAGAATCTGCGACAATGGCAGTGCATGGCCCAGGCTTCCTAACGGAAGTAGTCCGCCCTCAAAGGGGCTTGCGACAAGGGGACCCCCTCAGCCACTCTTAAACAACTTCATCCTTGACCCACTACTGCGAAATGTGAATGCCCAACTCACTGGGGTCCATGTGCCAGGCCAAGCCCCAGTCAAGATGATGGCATTTGCAGATGATTGCGTGGTGGGGGTGTCTAATAACAAAGATGCACGCGCGCTTGAAGCCCTCATCTAGGAATATTCCCAGGTAAGCAACGCGGCACTGAACGCCTCCAAAACCGAAATTATCCTCCTTGGTCGGTTTCAGAACTGCTGGGCCCCAGCAATTAGTTCCCAACCTGGCCCATCTGCTCGTTCACGTCCACACCTTACTAACTCAACACACACCGCTCCAATGGTGCTCCCCTTCGTGCCACGTCCTACCATAGGACTGGTGCGCCATCTGGGCGTGTGGATGGAGGCAGGAAGATATGCGTCAGCAGTAATGGAGTGCCATATACTGGACAACGTGACGAAGCGAATCGCCTCTCTCAGAGCCCACCCTACTACCCTCACAGGCAGGGTTGTTCTTGCCAACTCTATGCTCTTATCCAAAGTCTGGTTCGGAGCCCACGCCATCCCCTTCTCCCCAAGCTTCTTCAAATCCCTGTATGCTTTGCTGCAAGGATGGCTTTGGTCAGGCCGCCCTCCACCAGTACGGCTAGAGGTCATGTTTGGCCCTCATCATCAAGGTGGCATGGGCCTGCTTGACTTAGAAGCTCATGCTACCAAGATCCTGGGCACCTGGATCGCGGCCGTCACTGCTCCTACACTCCCATCCCAACACTGGTCCCGCGCGGCCCACTCCAACTTCTCCCGAGCCTTGGGCCTCAACAATCCATTGAACCCCCACTCCCTGATGAAATACCTCGCATCACACACATCAGCCCACAGGTCCTCACGGGACTAAAACCCACTTCAAACGAATCCTACTCTCCATGCGAAGCGCAGAGTGGAGAATTCGTATTAGTGGACATATAACCCAAAGTGGCCACCCCTCTCCTCAGTTCACACAAGAGGTACAGGGGCTACCCATCCATGATGGCGTGATCTCCATTCGACCCCATGTCCTATCCAGGGTGGACTACCTGGACATGATGGACATCCCTTATTCCACTGAGACCCAAAAGACTATCTGGAAATATGCACACCATCCTCTGTTGCAGCCTCAAGTCCGCTCCCATGTGTGGTGCTGCCTGAGGCGGGTGTATCGTACAGCTGAGCGCTCTAACGCTTTACACTCATCCTGTGTCATGTGCGGCCAGTTTGGAACGCTGTTTCACTGCCTGGAGAAGTGCCCCACCTCTCAAGCGATATGGCGCGAAGTTCAACGTCTGCTGGGCCAGGATCAAACGCATCCCTTCATTCTGTCAAGAGATATGTTTGCTTCATCAATGGCCTCCCCTCCCACCCTCCCTCTGTGCTTTGGTGGTTGCAATCGCCATGTGGACTATCCACACGATTGTCTTGTATGCCATGTCTGGCTCCATCCCCACCCTCCCAGAAGCTGTCCACAGATTCCAGTCTCATTTGGTGGACCACTTTCAAGCGTGGATGTTTGGATACCTCCCACCGCGTCGCCGACAGCTGGTCTCCTCCTGGTTCCCAGTCTGGTTCATCAAATCAGACCCCTTCCTCCACACGTGCTCAATAGTGGCTACGGCTCCTTCACACGTTCCCTCCCCCTCCCCATAAGTGGCGTTCCCGCTGGCAACAAAAGATAGCATCTCTTCTCTGGGGTGCCTCCCCTGGTACTAAGTTTGTCTTTCCTGAGTCATATTTGGAAGTGTCCGTCCCATGGTCGGCCTTCCCCGCAATAAATTTAAATATTAGGTGTAGTGGCTTTTCTTTCTTGTAACAATCACTTTAGTTACTACGATTTGATTCAAAAAGTAGGTTTGGATAATCACACACAGGAAAGATGGGCGACTCTATCAATAAAAATAATACAACATGGGTGAGCGTTGCGGCGAGTGGTGCACTTAACGGTGCAACTAAGGGCAAGAAACGTCCTGGAGGGGGACTAGGAGCCCAATCTTCAAAGAAATCGCAAACTCAGACACCATCTGGGTTTATGGTATTCACTGTAAAGCACGCGCAATATATGTACATTCAGTTTAACCAACCCTTATCAAAGGTGGAACATGGGATTAGACTCTTCCTTGGGGATGAGTCACCGACCCTGTGGGAGAAAACATGTGAGGCACAGCCCTCACTTTTCCCTCACGCAGTTTATGTAGCCACCAACAACATGGGCTGCAGCTGGATTGATATTGGTTTTGAAACAGCTGATGAAGCTGATGCTGCAGCAAAAGTCTGTGTGGAAATTGCCCTCCCCAAGGGCAAAAAAATTGTGCGCACCACGCGCACCAGATGGAACAAAGCAAAAACTTTGTTTATCTCTTTTGATTCGCTCCCCACCAATCTTCCTCATAAGGTAATTGAGGAGGAGCTCCGCAAAGGTCTCATGGCCTACGGAGAAATTCAGTAACTTGAATTACAGCGATTTCGCCTGATGCCCAACCTGTGCACGGGCAAAGCTATTGCTGTAATCAATCCCTTCCCATAGAGGAAGAGGACTTATCCAGAATTCCCCGCACAGCAGAATTTCACTTCGAAGATGGGGACAAGTCAGCCACGTTCTGAGTTACACCGGAGCGTGAACCACCCATTTGCAACCACTGTGGCTCACTGGGCCACAAGGAACACGCATGCCCTGTGAAAGAGGGCTTAATGGAAAATGACTATAGTGAGGAAGCAATGGACGAAGATAATGAAAACTTCACTAAAATGACTGATGGTCACCACCCATTCCGCTGAGGTGAAGATGGACTATACTCCATCATGGACCCAGCTACAAGCAAACAACGTAAAGCCGCACAAAAAGCCTGCAAGCGAGCAGCGGCTGAAGCGGCAACACATGCGGAGTCCACCATCAACCCTGGACAAATTTGGGAGGATATTTCAGATATTCACCAAACCAACCAATCAGAACAATATGCCCAGGTCGAAAATTTTCACAGTAACCTGTATGAGTCACAAAGCGACATCAGTCATGCACATATTGAGGAACAATGCAACCGCAATTTGGGCGAAAATGTGGTGCACAATTCACCAAAGTTGAACCTCAAAAACACAGAACTAATAACAATCCGCATAAAATCAACATGAGACCTGTGCAGGAAAAGTTGACACAAATGCAAAAAACCACAATTCCATTGAATCATTGGGTCAGATCAAAGGAACCAACAATGGCAGTGAAAGAGTTGGAGTACAGACGCGGAGCATGGCCAAGATGAGCCGCGGTGGGATAGGGCCAGAGGGCCCTCCCAACTGCTCCTGAGGTGCCGCGGGCACCTCAGTGTCAATAGAGATGCTAAACATTGCGGGAGCCAGGGCTCATACGTCCCAAGCCAAAAATCTGGCATTCCTGTGAAAACCCCTTGTAGACATCTTGGCCATCCAAGAAACCCACTGTCTACAAGGGGAAGAAGAATCCTGGTCAACCAGGATCGCAACATCACAATCAGTATGGACGTCTCACTGTGGGGTGATCATCCAAAACAAGAAAAATCTAAAATTACAATTTGTCATCACACTTGCATGGTCGAGTCTTGGTAGCAACAATCACGTGCCAAGAGGAAATAATTTTGATAGCATGTGTCTATGCACCGTGCACTGCAACTGAGAGAAAACAATTTTTTGAAAACACACCTACTCTCACCCTCCCACCAGATACCATTATGTTAGGCGATTTCAACTGCTGGGATAACCTTGATACAGATCAATGGCCTAATCCCAGGGGATACCCACCTGGACTCATTGAATTCCGCACAATGAAGGCATCTCTTGGCTTATAGAATGCTCTTCCCCCCAATTCGCCACTCCTTCCCCATATGACGTGGCCCAACATACGTGAGAAAGCGCTCATATCGATGAGTCAAATTGACCACATCCTCATCCCGCAATCCCACTGCTTAAGAATCTCCAAATTTATAGCAAAAAAGATCAATTTTTCTGACCACTAATTAGTTACGGTGCAGTTAATGCCAACCCAATCCACACACAGGTGTCGCCTTGGAGAAAGCTTCACCTAGAAAGTATAAAATTGCCCGAGGTATCTGACTGGGTTGAAAACAAGGCTACAAACCCAGAATTCACAACCCCATTCACTTCGGATCCCATCAGAACATGGGAAAATTTCAAAAAGGATTTAATCAACAAAACCTGACATATTGCATCATGTAAGTACACCGCGGACACAGCCACAATCAAGAGTACCTTGGCGGAACTAGACCACCTGGAAATAAATACTCCAAGATCTGGCTATAGCCCTAACTGGGGATGCAAATGGGCAGAAATTTCTGCCCGACTTAACAACCTCATTTGTGAACACCAACACAGAATCAAAGTATTAATAAAGGTAAGTTCATAAAGGAAGGCGAAACCTGTTTAACATACTTTTTCCGCCAATTCCACTCCCGTGGAAACCAGCCCACATGCACACAGGTCTGCAAGACTGACGGCACCGTGGCAACTGACCTTGAGGAGGTCAAGGTGGAAGTACACCGCTATTACACCAAATTATATCGCGAGATGCCAACAGATCCACAAAAAATTAAAGAATTTATTCAAACTTCCAAGATACAAAGTACACCACCAAATTACAATATACTATCCCTTATCACACAGGAGGAGCTTTGGGAAACAATTCGCGGTGCACCACGTAGGAAATGCCCAGGGCCTGATGGGATACCCTACGAATTTTACAAACAATATTTTCAAGAAATTGCCCCCCTCCTATTGCCATCTATGAACTAGAGCTTATTAGAAACACGCCTATTACCAGGAGGCCATGAATCCTACGTTATAACCTTGTATAAAAAGGGTGACAAGTTGGACCTGGCCAACTGGCGCCCAATTGCACTCTCCAACACTGACACAAAAATTCTAACAAAAATTTTAGCAGCTAGATTAGGCGCAATTGCATCTGACGCCCTATCACCCAACCAGTTTGGGTTTATACCAGGGCGTTCAATCTGGAACAACATACACCCTGTTGCAAACATTTTCCAATCCAAAGCAACTTGTGCCCTGGTCTTCTTGGATCAGGAAAAGGCGTATGACCGTGATAGCTGGCCATACCTAAAAGAATGTCTACATGCCTTCAAACTCCCACCAAGATTAATAAAATGGGCGATGCTACTAACAGAATCTGCAACCATGGCTGTATGCGGCCCTGGATTCCTAACAAACAAGATTAAACCACACAGAGGGCTCAAACAAGGGGATCCCCTCAGCCACTGCTAAACAATTTCAGCTTTGACCCACTCCTCTGAGTAACTGACTCACAACTCATGGGGATAACCGCACAAGGACAACCAACAGTCAAGATACTGGCCTTAGCAGATGACTGCATAGCAGGTATAGCAAACAATGAAGATGCCCGACATCTGGAACGCACTCTAGAGAAATACTCCAAGGTGAGTAATGCATCGCTCAACAAAAGGAAGATAGAAATCATCCTCTTAGGCAAATACACAAACAATTGGGCCACAACATCAGAGCCTCATACCAACACACGAAGAAAAAACCCAATCATTTTGCCCTTTGCAACAACTCCCACCACCACCCCTGTCTGACACCTTGGAATCTGGCTAGAATCAGGGGGATATGCTAATGAGACAATGGAAAGTAACCTGTTACAACGGGTATCCAAACGCGTCGCCTCCCTCAAGGGAAGAATCCCAGGACTAACAGGACGAGTTACAGTTGCTAACTCGCTCATCCTCCCAATACTGTGGTACCAGGCCCATGCGATAGCCTTCTCACCTACCTTTATAACCTCAATTTGCGCGCTTATCCAGGGCTGGCTGTGGCCTGGCTCTCACCCTCCCATACGGATGGAAACAATATTTGGCCCACGCTCAAGCGGAGGCATGGGACTAATAGATTTTGAGAGCCATGCCATTCACATCCTAGGTACCTGGATAAAGGAAATCCTTGCTCCAGACCTCCTGCAACAACATTAGTCCAGAGCAGCAAGGACTAACTTTGCACAGGCGCTCAAATTAACCAACTCACATAGTCCACCCAGACTACTTTCATACCTTGCCAAGCACCCTACTGCAACGGGTCCACATGGAACCTCCCCTCATTTCAAACATATCCTTTGAACTATCCGCCGTATGAGATGGACCATAGAGAACATGTGTACTATACAGGGAAGGGGATGACCCAGCCCCCAATTCAAATTAAGAAACCTAGAAAACCACCTCCAGAGGGATATGCTCGCAACAACCCCAAGCATAGCTAGGATAGAATACCTAGATATGTTGGACATTCTTTTTGATTTAACCACAAAGAAGGCAATGTGGAAAATGACAGACCACCCACTCCTACAGCCAAGGATAAGAGCAAACGCCTGGCGCTGTCTGAGAAGGACCTATATGATGGCGGATCGTTCCAACTCCCTCCACAAAACATGTGCAGTATGTGGAGGGGAGGGATCCCTACATCACCGCCTAGAAACATGTCCCCCAACCAAAGCTATATGGCAGGAAGTCGCACGTCTGCTTAAGATAAAAACGAACAAGAATTCTCGATATCAAAGAGCATCTTCGCGCTCCAGATCAAGTCACCGATCCCATCTACCCTCTGTTCCCTAATAATACCCATTACAATGTGGACAATCCACACAATTGCATTAGATGCATTCAAGGGCACGGTCCCAACCATTCATGGGGTTATTAACAGTTTCCATGTCCACTTACTAGAGCACTTACAAGCCTGGCTCTATGGATATATGAGACCAAGGAAAAAAGCGCTCATAGAATCATGGTTCCCACTCTGGTTCCTCCACACAGACCCTTTCCTTCACACCTGTTCCATAGCAGGGGAAACCCCCTCAGAGTAGTGCACCAACCTCCCATACCTGGCAGTCCCGCTGGCAACAGGGGTAACTTGAGTACCCTGGGGTGCCTAATTTTATGTTTGTCAGTTATTTCCTTAGTTTTACATATATTTTGTAATGTCTGTCCCCTGGTCAGCTTACCTCGGTTAAATTAAAATATCAGGTGTAGTCAATTTGGATGGCCTCTACCTTGGTCATCTGTGGTTTCAGCCCCCTGGAGTCTATCACAAACCCCAAGTATTCCAACTGATTTTTTAGAAATTACATTTTCGAGGATTAATTTTGATGTTTGCCTCAATGGGCTTGCAGAATACTGCTTCTAGATGATTGAGGTGCTCTGAAAAGGTTAGAGAGAAAACATTGATAATGTAAAGGTATATGAGGACACATGACAGCTTCAGGTCGCTGAGGATATTGTACATGGCTCTTTGGAACGTAGCCAGGGCGTTACACAGCCCTTGAGGCATATGGGTCGTTTGGAAGAGGCCTTTGGATGTGATTACAGCGCATATCCTTGTTCCACCACAGGTAATTTGATTTTCCAGTACCCTGATAACAAGTCCATCTCTGAGAAGTAAAGATCTTAACTTAACCAATACAAAACATCATCAATCCATTGCAAGGGGCACAAGTCCTTCTTTTTAATACTATTGAGCCTCCAGTAGTCTATTACTATGCAGTTGGTGCCATCCTTCATTTTTAAAATTAGAACGGGCAAAGCCTATGGGTTCTTTGACGGTTTGAGCATTCCTTGCTCCAGCAACTTATCAATTTCCTCCATGACAACATCTTCCACTACCCTTGATCAGCAGATTGGCCGAGACCTTATGGGGGGATGATCTCCTATGTCCAATTGATGGACCACCCCCTGAGCACACCCTAAATCGTGATCATTGACAGTGAAAATCTTCTTGTACTTCTGAAATAAAGCTATCGCTTGGTCTTTTTGTTCTTTTGATAGCCCTCTTAAGTTCTTCCACAGTACTACTGTCATTATGCCTACTGGCGGCTTGACTGTTAGGACAAATTCATCTAACAAACCGAAATCATGAACATGAAGGACCCCCTCAATTGGAGTAAAGTGTAAATACGCCATTAATTGGCGTTGGCGGATTTGCATTGGTTCTCTCTGGAGATTCGCTAAAAAACCTTGATCTCCATGCCCTTGGAGTAAAATCCCTGGAGCCATATGAGGCTTAAGCCATGTTTGATGATAGGGCCCAAGGACCTCCCCATAGAGCTCAGCAGGCACTTCCACTTCTAACTCGGTATTCTAGAGAGCTTGGTGTCCAGAAAGAATAGATATAGGCCCTGCAGCTCGATGAGGTAAGCTTTGGAATTCATATATCTGCTGATGAAGGGGCTGAGTTTTGCATTCTAGTCAATGATAGCAAACTGAAATCACCCCATCATTATATGCAAGGTTGATGTGGCTCATGTGCACCAGATCCTTTGGCACTCTTCTAGAGGTAAAGTAAATTGGGATCCGCTGTACCAAAATGATAAGGGTCTCCTCCCTCATATCAATGGCAGCCCCAAAATGTCACAGGAAAGCAGTTCTAATTATCAATTCATAATTTTCACCTGATAGCACAATCGCTGGAGCTAGAATGACAATGGACCCAAACTGAAACAGTAGCGCACTGTACGCTCCCTCAGAGTTGGTGCTTTTGGTTTTAGCAGTCACATGCACCATTTGATGATCCACATCAGGTTTTAACGTCAACTTTGCCATCAACTTAGTGGAAACTATGTTTACTTGAGCTCCTGTATCTATTATAGCACAAACTCTATTTTTTGCTACAAAAATTACAGTATGTACACTCAGAATAAGAAGAATAGTGACTTTTTAATATGTGGACATTTATGAGAACTCTTTTCCCAGAAAAACTCATTATCCCTTAACTGACTATGGAGTATTATTTAACAATGGCGTCTACCAGAAGGTAAACGTTTACTCCTTTCAGAGTTGACACATCTGCAACAGAATCAGGATTATCTGAGGAAGCTTGATCAAGCATTTGGTAGGCGTACAGCTTTGGTTGCTCCAAGGATCCTTCATCCTCCATGGCCTTGGCTTGAGCTCGTGTTACTACATTCACTCCTCCAACTGGCTGCTGATATAAAATTCTGTCATCATACTGAGGGACTTCCGTGGTATATATACTACTCTTGATTCAAGGACGTTTGGGGTTGGGATTGCAGAGGTAGAGAGTCCTGTCTATACTCCGCTCCATCTTTTCCCTGGTAGTATTGATCTTGTTGCATGCAGTGCACATGACGGTTAGGGCAGATTCATGCCAAGTGGCCTGGTGATTACATTTATAGCAACTAACCTCATAAGAGCCGCGTCCATGGTTTTCATAGGAGGGTCCAGATTGGAAAGTTTGGGGTCATTCGGCATAAACAGGGACAGGTCAGTAAGATGGTTGCTGATGTTTGGCGTAACTAGGTCCTGATAAGTAGTTAGGTTGCTGGCGATTTTCATAAACAGCCCTGGGGCAGTAGTTGAGCTGTTGGGTATAATTCAGCTGAGGTCAAGGTGCAGAATTATAGTAAGGTCAAGGGTTGCTAGGCAGCACATGGGTGGGATGAGTGTATTCTCCTGAGTAAGAGGGTACAGCAGGGGCAGTAGTTTTCCGCTCCATATTTGATGTCAGGAAGTTAGGGGATATGTGACGCAAAAACTGTACAATTTTGAGCTGGGGAACGTTGTCATCCAGAATTAGTGAAATGACATTTTGAAGCTCACAGTATGGCTTTACTGTAGAGGTCATCGCAATGCACACATTGGCTTTAACTAAGTATCCTGCCCCAATCAACATGTGAGCTTCCAATGTAAATTGATCAGTGAACTCCATGAGAGTCTCGTTACAGCGGAATCCAATTGTCAAGGATTTCGCCTTTTACTGCGACATATTTGAGGTGTCCCCAAACAGTCAAAGTATGGTATCTTTCACATCCTGGTAGGTAATGGAGCTGCTCAAAAGAAAGCAGGTGACTTGATCAGCACTCCTAACGTCCAAGGCAGATATTAATAGTTTTTCTTTCTGTCAGTTGGATGAACCTTCTGCTGCAAATTCAAACCGTTTGAAGAAGCCATAGATATTCTCATTTCAATCAAATGGAGTAACTTCTTGATATTGACCTCCTCATCCCGTTCATGAATTTTTGGGGCATACAAAGGAGTGGATCAAGACCCAAAAGCTGTTTCTCAATGAGAAGCTGGTCCAGTAAAAGTTGGAATGTACGCTGCTTCAGAGGTAGCGTGGCCTTCTTACATGGGTAGTACTGCCATCACTTGAGGGAATAGGCACTCCGACTCATACTCATATCTAGAGCTACCATCCTGGATATAGTAGCTCCGACCAGCGTCATATTCCTCCTCATATTGTACCCCCCTTGTCATCCTTCCTCTTCCCAATGAGGGAACTGGGAGGTACTGGTCAATTTCCGCTCAGCATGTTGCAGTTTTTCGGTGGTGTCATCCAAACAATTAGTGAGTTCCTTGTTTTGTTGTCCCAGAATTTGCATTTGACTAAACGTGCTATCAAGCTGGTGCATAACAGCTTTCTTTTCTTGAAGCAGATCGTCATACTTCTTGAGCACTGCGTCTAAAGTGAGTTTGAGTTCCTCATAATTGGCTGGTGCAGAGCTTTGTAAAAATTCCCCAGAAATGTAGGATTTATATGGCATAGCCGGTGACTGGAGTTTTTTGATTTCTAGTGTTTGATCAATGGGAACCCTGTAGTGAGCACCACTGTTATAATTTTGGGCGGTATTGTTGAGATCTGCTATAAGGGTTGCACAGGTCAAACCCACTGAGAAACGGGCAGATGATGTGAGGCTTGTCAGTCCTTCAAACAGACTGAAATATAAAAATAGTTGCTTTCGCCCCAACAACACTTTTTATTTATTTTTTATAAATTCAATGACTCTTTGCTGATCCGCTCTCTCTACTACTAACTACTCTTTTTAATCGCCCATCTTGCTTGTATACCTGCAACTTCAGATGATACCTCTCTCATAGCTTAGGCTATTCTATTACGCTGATTCTCCTTGGTTTTAGCTTGTTCTTCAACTCTCTATTTCCCTAATTTGAGTCAATCTAATTTGTATTTGTCAAATGTCAACATCACCTTATCGCCTTATTTGGAGGCAATCTAATAACAACTCATTATACCCAATATCACCTCATCTTGAGGCACTCAAATAATTGTAACTAATAACATGGTTGGTGGATTCTTCCCAATCCGCCATAGCTACTTCAGGCTTATCGTCCAGTCATATTGTTATTGTGACACTTCCCAAGCTAAATGAGCTGATAACCATCAGCAGGGTATTGATGACCCCATATCACCCCAAATCCAATGGGATGGTCAAGAGGGTTGATAGGACTTTGGTGAACATCTTCCAGAGATTGGTAACAATTGACCTTCCAATTTGAGTTCCCTTCTATCAACCACCATCTTTGCTTATAATAATAGCTATCATTCCACCATAGGGAAGAGTCCTTTTCAATTACTATATGGGTGACACCCTGCTCTACCTGCTCTGCTCTATGCCTGAATGGAAGATACCAGCAGAATGGATCCTCAACACTACTTGACAAATCTATATAATACACTGATCAAGCTGAAAACCAAAGTGTACATGTTCAACTTAGACAATTAGATAAAGAATCAGGATGCCAATCAGGCTTGGTGTAACAGAATAGATCAGTTCAAAGATGGGTGTCGGACATTTGCCCTCCAGGCTGCAAAGTAAGAATGTTGGGGGGCAAACAGGAGAAAATTGGAGAAACATCGGACATTTAGCTGTTTCCAATAATACAACAATCAATTTTATTAATATAAACGATTCCACCAGCCAAAAGACCCTGGCCAACTCTCAGTGGAACCCAATAAATTGGGCCCTAAGTTTCCTACCAAAACTCAGAATAATCCTATGAGTTCAGGGGGTTGGAGCATCCTGAGCTCATGGCCAAATTCCATTTTTATTGCAGAGGTCGCACTGCGGTGACCAGTTTTTTTTAGGGTCAAAGGGGGATCAATGGAGTGAGATTCTTTACCCTCCCAGTGATTGGATGAAATTGATGAAAGCCTTACCTCATGGAGCCAAATTCCCTATTGTCAGCCCTTTTTGGCTGTTTCCTAAACTAACGTGAGTTTGAAACGACCTGATAGGTTCTTCTTGCATATTTCCTAATTTGGAATGTGCTAAGCAATTCAAACCTCGAACTCTAACATGCTAAATATGAATTATCAATGAAAAATAGGGATCTTTCCTGAACCCCCGCAGCTATCAATAAATAAACAAAAAAGCTCAAATTCCTAAGTCTTACTATTTATTTAACCTTTTTATTTTAAGTGGTTTTCTCCTCAGTTGCTGGATCTTTAGGCTTATAAGCACCAGAGAGCTAAAAATCTCCAAAGTCCAACAAGTGGTGCTCACTACAGGGGGTGCCTGTATACCACCAAACTCCTTAAAAGATGACAACTAACTGGAACCAAGGCTGATTGCCTTGGAGCAGCAACTAGCCAGTGCTTTGGAGA
>JAKSZP010000828.1:0-28190 GCA_022478985.1 Massospora cicadina | reverse complement strand
CACAATACTGACCATTAAGGATTTCTCTTCATTTTGATGGGTCACTTGGCCTTTTTATATAACCTTTGGCCTATGTCTTTCCCTCCAGCGACCTCCTGCGCTCCAGTTTCCCTGATAGCTTTTGTGGAAATTGATGGGCAAGAATCCAGCCCATTCAGGGTCACTGTGGACAGCACGCCTCCTATCTGCACCTTCTGTCACACTTTTAGCCACAAGGCCCATATATGCCCTGTCAAGGAGGGCATTAATCAAATAAAAATAATCCCAGAAGCAATGTGCAGTGCAGAAACCCACTATAACTGGCAAAGGACACCAACGCAGCCTTTCTGTGGGGCGCGCCTAGGTGCTGCAATCAAGTGAAACCTGTGTCAACTCAGGAGCATAAGAAGGCCAAGCAGTCCAACAAGGCAGTGGTAAAAGAGGCATCCAAGACCGCGCTCGTGATCCCACCCACCCAGCTCCAAGAGGATATTAAGTCATTTGCTGTGGAAGTGTCTCGCAAATCCTTCCACCATCAGATTGGGCCACACAAGCTGAAAACCTAATGGGTGAGTTGGTTTCACCTGACCAATGCTACCAATCAGGATTGAATCCAGTTTCTCACCAATATTCCTGCTGAAGTTCCACCATCATGTGATGGTGCACTGAAGGTGCACACATAACGCCAAAAATCAATCCTATAGCGGGGAAAAAGCAGAAGGCAAAAGCCAACGCAAATCCCACTGTAAAAGCTTCACATACTGAACAATACTCATTAGCCCAGAATACCCATGCTGCCATACAGTGACGTTCTGAAAAAGAGAATGCTGAAGGGCATGGATGCTTGTCCCATCGCTCCTAAGGTGCAATGGGGGAAGGTTTTACTATAGGAACGTTGAGCATCGCTAGACTTAAGGCCTCGCTATCCCAGGCTAAGAAACTGAGTTTTTTAAAAATAATTTACCTGTGGACATCCTGGACATTCAAAGACCCACTGTCCGCGCAATGCAGAGGACACATGAGCTCCAATGTTCCTCCCCTCCCTTATCTTTTGGTCACCGCACTATGGGGTGCTTGTTTGAGTAACCCATAATTTTAAGTTTATTTCTTCAACATTGTACCTCAATAGTTGAGTACTTTTTTTATCCTTTTTGTAAATGATGAAGTGCATTCTATCTTTAACAATTACGCCCCAACCTGTGCACAGGCTTGGCAGGAATTTTCTTGGCTATTAATTCCCTCCCACTTCCCCCTGACCTGTTTGTTGTTGGCGACATGAACTGCTGGACCAACTGCAGGTCCTCGTCGCCTAAACCCCCGCAGGGGCATGTAGAACTTTGCATTCTAAAAGCCACTTTGGGTTGTTTGATACTCAGCCTCATCATGCACCGCTACTCCCAAACATTTCTTGTCCCCCATGTGCACAACGGCCAGCTGAGGTCTATGTCCCAGATTGACCTTGTTCTCACACCATTAGAATTCCAGTCTCAAATTTCCCACTTTATGATGAAACTTGATTTATACAACTTCAGGAGTTTTTCAATTTCTTTATTTTTGTCACATACAGTGACACAAGTTCTAAAGTGGTGCAAACTCCACCCAGTTGATATCACATAGTCAAGGTTTTCCTCATGGGGTGGACACTAAGACCTCGGCTCTGGATTTTCCCACACGTTATGTGCAGACCCACTTTCCACCTGGTCATCCTTCAAAGTGAACACAATCTGCCAAGCATGCCACATCACATCACATCACTCTCAGTCTGCCTCAGAATTCATTTTGAACATGCTGGCAGAAGTGCACCACCTGGAATCCAAAGTCCCAGTGGCAGGCTACAGCCTGAATTGGGGTTGTAAGTGGGCAGATTGTCTGCTCGCCTCAACATACTGGTAAGACAACACAAGCATCAAGTTTGTGTTCAGTATAGGGCAAAACATATAACAGCAGGCAATATGTGCTCTTCTTTACTTTTTCTAAAATTCTTTGAACCGTGCCAGAGCTTGGCCATGCACACAAGTGCGGAAGCCAGACCACTCCGTCACAGATACTCTGGCCAAAGTGGCAATCAAAGTACAAAATTATTACTCTAAATTGTATTTCTCCAGTCCATTTCAGCTGGCCAAAGTGGACAAATTTCTCAAAAGTGCATATATCCACACCATTTCCTGTTAACATAAATAATAAATTTAATTTCTTAGGACAAACTCTGGTCTGCCATTTGTGGTTCACCATACAGTAAATTCCCAGGTTCAGATAAAATTCCTTATAAGTTCTATAAGAAATATTTTCTAAGTATTTTTCCTCTTGCTGCTTGCCTCAATGAACCAATTCCTAATGGAAACGCGCCTACTCCCTGGAGGACAAGAGGCCTTCATGATAACTTTTTACAAGAAAGGGATAAGCTGCACTTAGCCAACTGGCGCCCCATTTCACTTAGTAACACAGACACTAAGCTTTTTACTTAAATCGTGGCAAACCATTTTGAGGTATTTGCCTCTGCTTTTATTTCCCCTGAACAGTTTGGTTTTATTCCCAAACGGTGTATTTGGGAAAACATAAACACCGTAGCCAATGTCTGACAATCCAAGGCTTCTAAATCACTTGTTTTTATACCAGCAGAAGGCCTATGATGGGATTAACTGGGATTACCTCTGATCCTGCCTCCACAAGTTCCACCTCCCCTATCGTTTCATTAATTGGGTGATGTTGCTCACGGAATTTGCCACAATTGCTGTGCGTGGCCCTGGCTTCCTCACGGATGTAGTTCGCCTTCAAAGGGTCCTACGCCAAGGGGACCCTCTAAGCCCACTCTTGTATAACTTCAGACTTGACCCACTTCTTTGAAATGTAAATGCCAACCGTATTGGTGTCCATGTACAAGGCAAACATCAGTCAAGATGGTGGCATTTTCTGATGCTTGTGTGGTTAGGGTTTCTAAAAAACATGATGCACGCGAGCTTGAAGCTACTATCCAGTTCTTATTCCAGGGTAAGTAATGCTGCACTTAATTCCTCCAAAACCAAAATTATTCTCCTTGGTCAGTACCAAGCCCACTGTTCACCAGCACCCCGTTTTTTACCTGCTACAGCAACTTGCTCACGTGATCACTTGCCCTGCCCACTCCACGCCGCCCTGCTGGTGCTCCCCTTTGTGCCAAGCCCCACTGCTGTCCCAGTCCATCTTTGGGGTTGTGGCTGGAGGTAGGAGGGTATGCCTCATCGGTGATGGAGCACCATATCCTAGACAACGTTACAAAATGCATAGCTTCCCTCAGAGCCTGCCAAACCTCCCTTACTGTCAGGGTAATGCATGCCAACTCTATGCTCCTTTATAAAGTTTGGTTTGGGGCCTACGCTATCACTTTTTCCCTTATTTCTTCGTCATTATACGCCCTTATGCAAGGGTGGATTTTGGTAGGCCGTCCACTGCCAGTGCGCCTGTATGTCATGTTTACCCCTTGCCATAGTGGTGGCATGGGCCTGCTCAACTATGAGGTCCACGCCGCCAAAATAATCGGCAAATGGATCGCAGGAGTACTCAGCATAATAGTCTCAGCCCAGCAGTAAACCCTCGTGTCCCGCTCCAAATTCTCCCATGCCCTGGGCCTCAGCAATCCTACCCACCCTCATTCTCTGTTAAAGTACCTTGCCTCACACCCTTCTGCTGTGGGCCCACATGGGACGTCGCCCCACTTCAAAAGGATTCTCATCTTCATGTGGAGAGTTTTATGGAGGATTCTCATCAGTGGGTACACCGCCCAGAGGGGGCTCCCTACTCCTTGGTTCACTCAGGAAGTACAAGGACAAACCATTCTAAACGGAGTGATACCCATGAGGTCCTTTATCATAGCCAGGGTGGACTTTCTGGGCATGTTTGAAATCCCCTACTCTCTCAATACCCAGAAAGCCATTTGATAGTACTCCCACCACCCTCTTCTACAGCCACATATTTATTCCCACGTGTGGTGCTGCTTGAAACAGGTATGCCATACTGCCGAGAGCTCTAACGCTTTGCACTCAGCTTGTGTTGTATTTGGCCATTATGGAATGTTGGTTCACCGCTTGGAAGAGCGCCCTCACTCAAAAGCGATATGACGTGAGGTTAAGCGTCTCTTTTGCAAGGATCTTACACAGCCCTTCAGCCTGTCTAAGGACATCTTTGCTTTGTCCCTAGTTTCCCCTCTACAACCTTCCCTCCGTGCCTTATTGGTTGCAATCACTATGTGGAGATCCATAAGGTTTTTTGGATGCTATCTCAGGCTCTACACCCACCCTCCAGGAAGCTGTATGCCGGTTCCAGTCACACTTTGTGGACCATTTTCAAGCTTGGATGTTTGGATATCTACCATCCTGTCACCGCGAGTTGGTCTCATCCTGGTTTCCATTTATTTCATCACTTCAGACCCCTTCCTTCATACGTGTTTAATAGTGGCGCAAGCCCCTACACGCGTATCCCCCTTCCATTTCTTGGCGTTTCCGCTGGAAACAGGAGATAGCGTTTGCTTCTCTGGGGTGCCCTCCCCTTGCTGATGTTTGTTTTGTTAGTCTACTTATTGGAAGTCTCCATCACCTGGTTGGCTTTCCCCAAAGAAAATCTAAAAAATAAAGAAAATTAAAGAAGTTTATATATATCTTCAGGGTTATGTTTGCAGAAACCACTCTTTGATTTCCGGTCAGATATTTACTACTTTAGCAGCATAGAATTGTATAACGTCTGCTGCAACTACTAATATAATAGAATGTTTTTTATTTCATTTGAAGTAAAATAATTAAAAGTAAAATGGAAACATGGTGCTCAACCAGACAAGAGTATTCCTTATTAATTTATTTCTATAACCTCATAATTAAGGAACTTCAAGATAGAAGAGAAATAAACAACAGTTTTTTAAGTTAAAAACACTTTATAGTATTAAATTGAATCCTAATAATTTTGACAGAATACCTATTGTCCAAGATGATTGTATGAACTGAAAAAACTAGTTTTCAATTCAGATTGGAAAAGAAGAGTAGACACCAAATATTTTTGGTATTATTTGAAACAGTGTTATACTTTTGGGTTTACCTCACTTACCATCGACACCACCACCAACGACCAACCTGACCTCTGTACATGACTTGATTCACAACCCAGACAACTCTAAACCTCATACCCATGGGTTGAGCAGCTGGAAATGAGAATAACAACTAAAAATGCTCAGGGTTTGGTGAGCATACAAACGAGGAGGAGGAAAATGCATCATTTAAAAAACTAATAAAAATATTGACCTAATTTTTAATTCAGAAACACAAGCTGGTAGCCAAAAAGAAATTGTGCCAAGCTCAAACTGCAACGCAAAACCATCCATGGTCCTGCCAGATAGGCTACCAAGCCCTATGGATGGACCATGTGGCAATAGTCGCAATGGACAAGAAAATAGACCTGGAATTTGTGGAAGAAACTCACACTTGTAGGATCTTGATAGCGAAAGCTACAAACAGAGAAACTGGCAGGATCATATGGGCGGTAGCATTCTACGCCCCGCTGAAGCTCACCAAAAACCATATTTCTTGGGATTTCTTAGTGGAAGTGCCATCTGAAGTGATGACCGTAATAGCAGGCGACCTGAACTGCTGAACGAATGTGAGTCAGGATACATACCTGACAAGAGAACGCCCCAACAGTAAAGCTGATGAGATGCTTGATTAACTAGTTAAATTGGGGATTTGTCTAATGATTGACAAAGAGAACAATGACCTGGCCAATCTAATGTGGTGGACATACAATGCCACTGGATCCCCACTGTCAGGATCACGGTTAGACTACATCCTCATATCATCGGACCTCAGGCTGATGACATCCAACAGCGAGGTTAGCATAAATGGTGAAAGCGACTACATGGTTGTCCAGGTGAAGATTGACTTGATGAACCTCTGAGGAACCACGAGTGGCAATTGGCACCAACCACATTGAGGAATGGGGTTTGGCGCCAAATGGTAGATGTAGTGCTGGATCAGCTAATAGCGCATCTGGACAACTGCCCGGAGCTAGACCAACTAGAAAGATGGACCCAGATCAAAATGAAGATGAAACATGATAGTATGAAGTTTGAAAAAGCAACCTCCTACAAGTGAACAGCCGCCATGAAGCAACTGAAGTCTAAATTAGAAATTCTGAGGCTCACCCGCCAGGACAGTGAGGACTGGTGGAGCGAGTACTGAACCATGCACAAAAATATCGGGCAATAATAATGAAATAAGACTCAGAAAGATGACCAATGTAACTTACCAATATCAGAGCTTAGCGGGGATGATGACCAAAGAGGGCCTTAAACACCTTAAGGAAATCTGAACCAAGGCTAGGGTATGGGAAGTGGAGAAAGCAGATGGGGCAGTATCAACTGACCCTGAAACGATCAAGCGTGAAGTCAAGCTTTTTTATGGCGATCTCTTCTGACAGCAAGAAATAAGCAAAATGGTGACAAAAACCCTTATTGACCTGGCCAAGCTGACACTGGGAGGCTGTATGCTGGAAGACATTGCCAAGCTATCCGCCGAAATCTCTATTGATGAAGTTAAGAGGGCGCTAAAAGAGTCACCAAGAATTAAAGCACCAGGCCCAGACAATATGTGTTCTGAAATATACAGCATATTCTGAGACTGCATTGCGCTGGAGCTCAAAGCCCTCTTTAACCACTGTTTGACCCATGGCAAACAAGTTCCGGGAGGACAAGGGACCTGAATTGTACTTCTGTACAAAAAGGCCTCAAACGCCAACTTCAGAACTCATTCCCAATTGTGCTATCAAACGCTGATTATAAACTGCTCACGCGCATAATATCTAATCAGCTGATGACAACAGCACCATGCATGCTCCATAGGGCCCAACACAGTTTCATTAAAGGCTGTAGTATATGGGACAGTATAGGTTCATTCCAGAGCATACTCCAGGTTACAAGAGGCTTGAACAAGGATGCCTTATGTTCCTTGACATGGAAAAGGCATATGACCGAGTAGCGTGGTCATTATTACATGATGCACTGAAGGTGGTCAGTATCCCCGACACGTTTTGGACATGGATAACAACGCTATACTCAGGTCTGGTAATGAAGGTTATGGTTGCGGTTTGGCACAACCAACAAAATCTCTGTTGGGCAAGGTCTCCGCCAAGGATACCCCATGTCACTGATACTATTCAACTCTGCAGCTAACATTCTACTAGAAGCAGCAGACATGAAGCTTTGGGGTTTTGTTAACCCTAACCAAATGTCACTGAAGATGCTAGCATTTGCAGATGATACAGCTGTAGGAATAAGCTCCTTGACTGAACTCCAGGGCGCCGAGGATCTATTAAACCTTTATCAGCTTGCATCAAACGCAAAAATAAGTTTGGCAAAAACCTCAGTGATGAGGGTTGGCAACCAAAACTTCAGCCTGCCAACTGATCAAACGCCAATTTCGAGCTCCCAGACAGTCTGATACCTCGGGATAATCTTCAACAACAAGGGATCAGCTTTATTGGAAACCAAACAAGAATTATTAACAAGCTTATCATTCTGAATGTTATGCTGGAAAGGCGCCAGACTATGCTCAAGGAGAAAGTGCAGATGATAAACATCTTCATCTTCTTGAAGCTATGGTATGTTGCCCACATGCTGCCAATGAGCCCAAACCTAGAGAGAAAATCAGGTCATTGCTCTGAACTTTCCTGTGGTTCAAGGCGAAGGTGGCACCAATTCTACTGGAAGCCCTGTTGAAACCAAAGAACAAAGGAGGCATGGGCCTACTGGACTTCAAGTCTCACGCCTAGCGCATATGGGGAAGTCATTTCTGAAACTAACACAGACGCACATGCGCTGCCCGACTCTAGCATGGGGTGTGAACTGGGAAAGAGCCCAAGGTCTCCAAGAGTCAGTCTCCCCCTGATCATTACACAAATGGATGATGAACCACCTTGAGATAACCTCATGAAAAGGAGCCCCACGCTGCTGGTGACTCTGCAATTGGGTCATGCGCCAGGGTGGGTAGTCATTCAAAAATTGGACCAAGAGGCCGACAAAATTCAAAGGGATGTCAAAGTACGTAATTCCGCAATGATTAATGCAACAAGCTGGGAGGAATGTAACTGAATCGTTGACAAAAATGCAACCAAGTTGATCAGAATTAGGTACAAATTGACGCTGATAGGATTGGGGGATCTGCTCCAAAGACTGGGGCACAATCCGCCCACCCACCCACGTATCCTTAATGACTGGACTATCAAAGGCCATGACACCAACTACCCGATGAAGGAGTTGATTCCAGGCCTGAACACCCACTTGGTTAAGCCAAACAGCGGTCTTTTAACATGGCAGATCCTTAATTGGGCATTCAAATTGGGCAAGCACAGCAAACTAGATTACCAGCACAAAGAATGCCCTATATGCACTGAACCAGAAGCAGATATAGCACATCGCTATTATGAATGCGCCATGTAAAAAAATACTGGTCCACGATACAATACATCCTATCAGGCGATCATTAGCCTCAGGGTATACATCCATCGCAGGACCTAATCTATACAAAAACCCTGAGAATAGCTTCAATCCAACTACTAGCCTTCATTTACCATTATTATGTATGGGTAATTCACTGTGCTCTAGTTGCCAAGGTTATGAGCAATGAGCGCCCCCATCACAGAAGTTTGGTATTGAAGACCATTCGGATTATCTTTGATCAGCTCCAACAGATCTCAAAATTCTCACGCATAATCCCTGGGTGCTATAAGGCCACGCGTTTGGCTTTCCACGCTGGATCACTCATTGCATGCAATGAAAATACTAATTGTCTGAGAATAGTATGGCATGTAAGCCCGCCGCTGCTATAACTGTGGCTAGCAATGGCAATCGCTGATCAGCAATGGTTAGAGGTGCTAGAACTCTAGCAGCCCAAATCCCCGGTCTTTTTTACCCTTGGCTGAATCGCCTGTATTCCGCCATCCCCTCTTACCTTCCCTTAAATTTATTTAATAAAATATGGAGTTTTAAAAATTATACTTTTGAGTTTACTCAAGGTCTTGGGCAAGATTTTTTTTTAATGAGCCAGGATAGCAAAGTTCTTCAGAGATTACATATCTAAGTTAGCCATTACTCAGTCTCAATATAAACGCCAATTCCACCTTTGATATTATTTATCCAAAAATTTGGTGGTAGAGTTGAAAAATCTTAATGACAAAACATTTTATTGAGCTTTCTTGTGGTCCCTGAATACTTCTTGTTGATTTCCAAAAGAAAGTGTAAATTTGAGATTGGTCAATTCAATAGTGCAAGGTACTGGTCATGATCATAGGCTGTGTCAATTACTATTGGATATATAGTAACCTGAATGAGATGGGTGTCCTGTGAGACTTTGGCATTGTTAATTTTTTCGTTCAAGAAACCAGGATATCTATTTTCAGGTGTACTTAAAACAATAAAAACCTCAATCTTCATTACACCTTCAGACTCATCACTAAATTAGACCTTAATTTTGTGAGTTTAGCAAATAAAAATGTTTTAGTTTCAGGTAGTATAATTTGGTCAACTTTAGAGATCTGATCCTATGCTGACCATCTGTAATTCAATTTAATTTATTGTGAGGAAGGCCGACCATGGGCGGACACTTCTAAATTTGACCCAAAAGAGACAAAACTTAGTAACAGGGAAGGCACCCCAGAGAAGCGATGCTATCTCTTTTTGCCAGCGGGAACGCCAGTTATGGGGAGGGGGAGGGAACGTCTGAAGGGGCCGTAGCCACAATTGAACATGTGTGGAGGAAAAGTCTGATTTGATGAACCAAACTGGGAACCAGGAGGAGACCAGCTGTCAGCGATGCGGTGGGAGGTATCCAAACATCCACGCCTGAAAGTGGTCCACCAAATGAGACTGGAATATGTGGCAGCTTCTGGGAGGGTGGGGTGGAGCCTGTGATGGCATCCAAGACAATCGCGTGGATAGTCCACATGGCGATTGCAACCACCAGAGCATGGAGGGAGGGTGGAAGGGGGGATACCATGGATATAGCAAACATATCTCTTGAAAGACTGAAGGGATGTGTTTGATTCTGGCCAAGCAGATGTTGGACTTCGCGCCATATCACTCTAGAGGTAGGACACTTCTCCAGGCGGTGGAACAGCGTTCCATACTGGCCACACAGGACGCAGGATGAGTTTAAAGCGTTAGAGCGCTCAGCTGTACGATACACCCGCCTCTGACATCGCCACACATGGGAATGGATTTTAGGCTGCAACAGAGGATGGTGTGCGTATTTCCAGATAGTCTTTTGGATCTCAATGGAGTAAGGGATGTCAATCATGTCCAGGTAGTCCACCCTGGATAGGACATGGGGCCGTGTGGGGATCACGCCATCTTGGATGGGTAGCCCCTGTACCTCTTGTGTAAACTGAGGAGAGGGGCGGCCTCTCTGGGCTGTGTGTCCGCTAATATGAATTCTCCACTCAGCACTCTGCACGGAGAGGAGGATTCGTTTGTGGTGGGGTTTAGTCCCGTGACGACCTGTGGCCAATGGGTGTGAAGCCAGGTATTTCATCAAGGAGTGAGGGTTAGATGGATTGTTAAGACCTAAGGCGTGGGAGAAGTTGGAGCAGGGCGCGCGGGACCAGTGTTGGGAGGGGTGCGTAGGGGCGGTGGCAGCCACAATCCAGGTGCTCAGGATCTTGGAAGCATGGGCTTTGAAGTCAAGCAGGACCATGAACCCATGATGATGAGGGCCAAACATGACCTCTAGTCATACTGGTGGTGGGCGGCCTGACCAAAGCCATCCTTGCAGCAGGGCATACAAGGATTTGAAAAAGCCTGGGGAGAAGGCGATGGCGTGGGCTCCAAACCAGACTTTGGAGAGGAGCATAGAGTTGGCTAAACAACCCTGCCGGTAAGGGAAGTAGGGTGGGCTCTGAGGGAGGTAATGCGCTTCATCACGTTGTCTAGAATACAACTTTCCATTGCTGCTGATGCATACCCGCCTGCCTCCACCCACATGCCCAGATGGTGGACCGGCCCTATGGTAGGGCGTGGCACAAATGGGAGCACCTGTGGGGTGGTGAGGGTGAGCTGAGAGGGCGAGCTCATGTGTGAGCAGATGGGCTGGGCTGGGCACTGTTCTCTGGGGCCCAGCAGGTTTAATACTAACCAAGGAGGATGATTTTGGTTTTGGAAGCGTTCAGTGCAGCAAAACTTACCTGGGAATACTCCTGGATGAGAGCTTCAAGTGCGCGTGCATCCTTATTAGACACTCAAACCACACAGTCATCTGCAAACGCCATCATCTTGACTGGGGCTTGGCCTGGCACATGGACCCCATTGAGTTGGGCATTCACGTTTCGAAGTAGTGGGTCAAGGCTGAAGTTGTATAAGAGTGGGCTAAGGGGATCCATTTATCGCAAGCCCCTTTGAGGGCGGGCTACTTTCGTTAGGAAGCCAGGGCCACGCACTGCCATTGTTGCAGATTCTGTGAGCAGCATACCCAGTTGATGAAGCGAGGGAGTAAGCGGAATTGATGGAGGCAGGCCCTGAGGTATTCCCAGTTTACTCTATCATAGGCCTTTTGTTGTTTCAAGAATACAAGTGCCCCAGAGGCTGTGGACTGACATACACTAGCCACAGAGTGCACGTTTTCCCAAATCGACCTTCTGGGGATGAAATCGAATTGTTCTGGGGAGATGGTGGCAGATGCTACAGTCCCTAAACGGTTAGCCATGATTTTTGTTAAAATTTTGGTGTCTGTGTTTGTTAGAGAAATGGGGCGCCAGTTGGCTAAGACTAGCTTATCCCCTTTCTTGAAGAGTGTGACAATGAAGGCCTCATGTCCTCCTGGTAGGAGGCACGTTTCCATCAGGCTTTAGTTAAGTTAGGCGAACAGCAATGGGGATATATATTTGAAATATTTTTTGTAGAACTCATGTGGAATGCCATCTGGGCCTGGGCATTTTCAGTTTGGTGCACCACAAATGGCTGTCCATAAATCATTCAGAGTAATCAAATTCATTATTTCTAGTATCAGAAAAAGGAGCAGATGTGGGCTCGGTCAAGAAATTCCGCCACTTCAGCCAACTGAATTGGGTCAGAGCGGTACAACTTGGAGTAATACTGTTGCATTTCGATTGCCACTTCAGCCGGTGTATCCACAATAGAATTATCCGATCTTCGCACCTGTGTGCAGGCCACGCTCTGGAATGGTGCATAAATTTTTTTAAAGAAATGTGCGGTGCACTTGTCGCCTTTTGTGATGTGTGTGGCCCTGTACTGAACACAAACCCGATGTTTGTGATGTCTTTCAAGTGCGTTGAGGTGGGCAGCTGCCTCCACCCACTTCTGTCCCCATGCAGAGCTGTATCCTGTAACTGGGATGTTGGACTCTAAGTGTGCCAATTTTGCCAGAGCGTGCGAGATAACTGCTGATTTGGCTCATGAGCGTCTGGAGGAGAGATGGTGAGAGTGGCGGATGGCGTAGTCTTTGAAAGTTCCCATGTGAAAATGGGGTCCGCGCAAAACGGTGCAACAAACTTTTTTGCCATAGTTGCCTCTTCTACCCACGTGGAAAATCCTGGTGACCCGAGCTCAGGGGGGCGAATTTTGTACCAATGTGGGGCCTTAGCAGCCATAACAGGTAAGTGGTAGGTTAGTGAGACCAGTCAATGGTTAGAGAATTCCAAATTTGTCTTCTTGAAGTGGGAGATGTGGGGTTGGAATTTCGCCAGCATTAGAATAATGTCAATGCGGGTCATGGACCTTAATTGGCCATTGTGGATGTGGGGCCATGTCATGTTTTTGAGCACCAGGGCATGCTGTGGCAGAGCATCCATTAACCCGAGGGTGGCCTTTAGAATGTGTAGTTCTATGTGACCCTGGGGGGCGTGGGGTGAGGAAGGCCACTGGTACATTGGTGTGTTTAGCCAACAGTTCATGTCGCCGACTATGAAGGATTCTGGGGTAGCAGGAGGGATTTACTGACGAGAAAAATTCCCAACGCTCATGTGCACCATTTGGGGCATAGATGTTGACAATTGCGTGTGCTACATCAGCCCACGAGAAGGTGACAATAAGCACTCGGCCATTTAGGAATGTTTCTGAGGATAAAAATTTGAAAAAATTATTTTTCTCAATTAGCACCCCACAGTACATTGACCAAAAAGATAGGGATGGGAGGAGCATTGTTTTCCAAGCTTCCTCGGAACCTCATGAACAGTGGGACTCCTGGATGGCCAGGATTTCCATGGGTAAATTGTGTTGTAAAAAACTCAGTTTCCTAGCCCAGGACGGGGAGGCCTTGAGTCCGGCGATATTCAATGTCCCTATGGTGAAGTTTTCCCCCATCGCACCTTAGGTGTGAGGGGGTGGGCACCTGGGCCCACCATCCTCTTCTTGATCCCCGCGGGCCTTCACAGCAGCGTAGGTGTTAGCAGCAATGCTATCGGAGTTTTTGTTGGTTTTCTGGAAAGAGTTGCATTGGCTTTAGCCTTCACTTTTTGTTTTCCTGATGTCAGACGAATTTTTTGTGGTTCGGGTGAGTTTGGTGCACTGTTGAGCAGGTCAAAAAAATTTTCAGTTGAGATGGGTCCCAAGTCAGTTTCAACCGGAGCTTGGGTACAACAATTGGGTGAGATCAAATCTCAAATCGGATCCTCAGATTGAGTGGCCTGCTCAGCATAGGCTTCCCAATCTGATTGGTTGATATTCCCGAGTTGCTTCCACCGCGAAGGTCTCCATGTCCTCCTGGCGTTGTGAGTGTGGGATAGCGGTGGTGGCTTTGGCCGCTTCCTTGGCTGCGGCCCTATGGGCCTGCTTGGCCTTCTTCCACTCTTGTGGGGAGATAGGCTTTACCAGTAGGTAGCAGCCTTGTGCTCCCCACAGGAAGGCCTCCTTGGTGCATGTGGTTGGTTCGTAGTGCGCCTCTCCCCTGTCCATGGCCACTGAGGGGTGCTCTTGGAATGTGACACCCTCCTTGATGGGGCATGCATGTGCCTTATGGCAGAATGCATCGCAGTGGGTGCAAATGGGGGGCGCGCTATCCACAGTCACCCGGAATGGGTGGGTGGTATGCCCTGTGATATCAATAAATGTGGAGTGTGGGATCTGGGTTAGGTCCTCGCAATCTCCTCAGTTGTGTCAGAACTGTGATGGCTTTGCCGGTGCACAGGTGTGGCATCAGCATGAAGCATTGCATTTTGAAAGTTTGTATTTCACCATATACGGTGAGACCATCTTTCAGGTGTTGTTCCAAATTGTCACGTTTTACCATAGTAGGCAAAAAGTCAAATGTAAGGAAAATTTGGTTTGATTTTATCCATCTGGTGCATTTAGTTTTGACGACCCATTGCCCTTTGAGGGAGGTCGACCACTACACACACCGCTGCAGCCTCGTCTGCTGCTGTTTTGCTTTTGAAACCTAGGTCCAGCCAACCGCGTGACATGGAGCGAGGTGCAACGTACACCATGATTGGGAAAATTGTGTGTACATCTTCACAAAATTCTTCTCATAAGGCCGTTTTTTGGATGTCCAGAAACACGCGGACTCCAAATATCACCAACGAAAGTGGCTGGGAGTGTGGCGTGTTGATGTACTGGTTGCATTGTGCTTGCCATGCGAGTATCTCCGGGGAAATAGTGACCGCCGGTTTCTTAGTACTTTTGTCAATTCTGCCAAATTTTCTGGGGCGTTTTTGAACGTTGGAGGCCGCGGGCCTTCCACCTGCTCCTCTTACCTTACTTTCCCAACTGCTCCCTGACATGGGCGCTGACTAATCTCCTCTGTGAGATTATCAAACTAGATTCAGTCTTGAATTGAATAGGTTGCAATAGTGATTGCAACGAGAAAGAAAAGTGGTGAGAAGGATCTAGTATACTTTAAACTTTTAAGTGGCTACCTACTTGATTGTTAAATGTCCAAATAAAAGAATAAGCGTGATTCGAAATAAACTAGCTAGAATTAATGTTTTTAACTATATTTATCGTTTTATCAATGAGTCTGAACAGCGCTAGGAAATCAATTATGAAAAAACAAAAAGATCTAGAGCTGTTTAAACCTCCTCAAAGCTCTTAATGCCAGGAGATAAAAAGGACTTAAACCAGAGTATTGGAGAATTAATTAGAGAGAACAATTCTAACATAATTTCTGATTTACAACTTGCCAACAATAAATGCTCTCAACTTTTGCATTAAAACATGGACAATGATGACGTCATTCTCAAAAATAGCATTAGGTTTAAAGACGTCACTATCAGACTTACTATTGATAAAATAGGACAGCATCCTAAGACATTACAAGATGAATTGCCAGCTTTCTTGCCCAATTATGAAAAGTGATACACATACCAAAAAAAAGATGCTTCTGGAGTAAACTTCTCTCTTTTTATAGAAGTTGGCTTCTTCAAACCTGCTTTTAAGGACAAGTAGGTAGTGGAGATGGAAGTATTGCATCCTTGATCTATGTCTATGAGGCCACAAATGCAAGGTTCAACGGATAGTATAAAAAACATGTCTTGTCTAAGTTTAGGCACAGGAGGTTATGGTCCCTCTCATGGAAAACCTGAATACTTGGGAGAAGTGAAAATCACTCTTATAAAGGAATTTGGATCCTAGAAAAGCCTTAGTATGAAGAACAGTCAAACATGAGGATTGCTCTATGATGAACAGAACCCTAGTTGATATTGCAGATTGCTTCTATATTGATGCAAATATTCTGATGACCTTGAATATGCTCACATTGGATGATGTTATAGCTAGCCCTTGTTGCTGTCTTCCAAATTTATCCCAACTTTGACATTCACGTGACTTCAGTTTAATAGAGCTTAAACTAGTATTAGACAGAAAAGAAGAATTGTTCAATGTTTGACAAAAACAAGCTGGACAGAACTGAGATGCGTGGCGGCTCCCCCTTTTGGGTTGGGCGCCACTAGTACTAAAAAAAAAGCTGGAAAGACTGAAAGGCTCTTAAAGCTCCAGAATGTATACCTTGGAATAAATCAAACCAGTAAATGTTAAGAAGCTGAAGTGAAACAAATGTAAGAAGAATAAAAACACTACTTATGAGTGCTCTAAGAGCCACACTTTGTCAATCAGGGAAAAGGATGGTGTTGGGATTTTTGCCCATATTTACAGCTGGCTAGATTACCGGTAATCGCTAGGGGATAATTCCCTAATGCAAGGTGAATTGGAAATCGGTTTAACCTGATTTTGGGGTAACTATGTTTGGGGGATTTTAGGTTACTCTCTTGGTCAGATCCATTGGGGATTGATCCTGATAAATGCTTAAGATCTAGTTGGGCAGAGTTTCCATTGAAATAGAGACATCTGATAGTTGATTAACTATCAGGAAAAGATTGAGATCAGTCAGGTTTCATCACTGACTGATCAGGAAAGAAAGGAGTAAGTTGCAAGGCAAGTGATGCCACCTGCAACTAATGAATCAGTCAGTTGGTTTGTAACATGCCTTAATAAAACTAGTCCTATTATCAAAGCAGGTGCTTGCTAAATATTATTGGTTCACTTGGATCGTGAGGAAAACGTCAGGGACACGTTTTCTGACTATTTCTATTTTAGGACTTGAGGATGTCAATGATGGAATCCTAACCAGGATGAGAAAGATCATCACTTCTGAGATGAGGATTTGTGATTCAATGGCAATGGCTGCCATTTCATCAAAGAGGTTTCAACCAAGGGTTGGGTGCCAAATCCCCCATTATAAATTCCCTAGAATTTACTAATAACAGAAAGCAGTAGAGTTTAAAACATAGGTAAAACATAGTTAAAACATAGTATACATAATATATCTCAGCTTAGTAAACTTTATCAGCATCCATTTGTTCTATTCTTTCTCAGGGATATTATTGCTGTGTGCGATAATTGGGAGACTCTTAAAGGAAAAGACTAAGGATCTGAGCGAAGATCCATAGAAAAAGCGGAGTTAAATTGGGGAATTGCTGCTGACTGTGTGTCAAACCAGAGAAACTGTAAACAGGAATCTAAGAGAATATTGGATTGGAGAGTACAAGGGAACAAATTCCTCTTTTGAGACATCAAAAGTATTATGAGATGAAATACTGGCTGAGCGTTGGGCTTAGATCTAGGACTTCCATTCAACTATGGATAATAGTCGCCATACTATTATCAAATGAGTATATCAACAACTATACAATGTGGAAAAATTCTACAATAACGAACCTGTGCAAGTACTAAGTTTATAGGGTTTATTGGCCAAAAATAATTACTACCTACGAATTTTTACAAATGGTCAGCATGGCTAGCTTTTCTCTCTCGTTGCAATCACTTTTGTAACTTATTCAATTCAAGTCTGATCTAGTTTGATAATTTCACAGAGGAGATTAGTCTGCGCGCATGTCAGAAAGCAGTTGGCAAGTAAGGTAAGAGGAGCAGGTGGTAGGCCCGCAGCCTCAAACGTTCAAAAACGCCCCAGAGAAACTGGCGGAATAAAAAAAATATAAAAAACCAGCGGTCACTAATTCCCTGGAAATTCTCGCTTGGCAAGCGCGATGCAAACAGTACATCAAAACGCCGCACTCCCAACCACTCTTGTTGGTGGAATACGGAGTCTGTGTGTTTCTGGACATCCAGCAAACATCTTTATGGGAAAAATTTTGTGGGGATGTGCACACTTTTTTCCCAACTGCGGTATACATTGCACCTCACTCCATGTCACACGGTTGGCTTGACCTCAGTTTCAAAAACAAGGAGGCAGCAGATGAAGCTGCTGCATTGCGCGTAGTGATTGACCTCCCCAAAGGGCAATGGGTCATTGAAAACAAATGCACCAGATGGACAAAATCCAACCAAGTTTTTCTCAGGTTTGACTTTTTGCCTACTATGGTAAAATGTGCCATTTTGGAGCAGCACCTGAAAGATGTTCTCACCATTTATGGCAAAATACAATCTTCAAAAATGCAACGCTTCACGCTGATGCCACACCTGTGCACTGGCAAAGCCATCGCAGTTCTGACCCCAACTGAGGAGATTGCAAAGGACCTAATCCAGATACTGCACTCCACATATATCAATATTGAAGGGCATACCACCCACCCTTTCCAGGTGACCGTGGACAGTGCACCTCCCATCTGCACCCACTGTATTGTGTTCAGCCATAAGGCACATGCATGCCCCACTAAGGAGGGCATCACACTCCAAGAGCACCCCTCGGCGGCCATGGCCAGTGGAGAGGCGCACTAAAAACCAACTGCAAGCACCAAAGAAGCTTTCCCGTGGGGAGCACAAGGCTGCTACCTACTGGTAAAACCTATTTTCCTGCAAGAGCAGAAGAAGGCCAAGTAGGCCCACAGGGCCGCGGCCAAGGAAGCAGCCAAAGTCACCACCGCTATCCCACACTCCCAATGCTAGGAGGACATCAAAACCTTCATGGCGGAAGCAACTTGGGAATCCATCAACCATTCAGATTAGGAAGCCCATGATGATTGGGCCACCCAATCTGAGGATCTGATGAGTGACTCAATTTCACCCAATCTTAGCAACCAAGCTCCAGTTGAAACTGACTTGGGGTCCAACCTACCTGAAAATTTTTTTTGACCCAATTGTTGGTGCACTGAACTCATCCTCACTGCAAAAAGTTTTTTGACATCGGGGAAACAAAAAGTGAAGGCAAAAGCCAATGCGAACCTTTCTGCTAAAATCAACAAAACCACCAATAGCGTTGCTGCAAACACCAGCGCTGCCATGAAGGCCCATGGGGATCTTGAGGAGGCGAGTAGGCCTTGGTGCCCACCCCCTCACACCTAAGTTGTGATGGGGGAAACCTACATTTTAGGGACGTTGAATATCGCCAGACTCAAGGCCTTGCCATCCTGGGGTAGGAAACTGAGTTTTTTACAAAAAAATTTACCTATGGGATCCTGGCCATCCAGGAGTCCCACTGTCCACGAGGTTCTGAGGATGCTTGGAAAATCATGCTCCTCCCATCCCTATCCTTTTGGTCAGAGAACTGTGGGGTGCTAGTTCAGAAAAATTATTTTTTCAAATTTTTATCGTCGGAATCCTTCCTCAATGGCTGAGTCCTCATTGTCACTTTCTTGTGGGCTAACATGGCACATGCTATCGTCAACATCTATGCCCCAACCTATGCATGAGAGCATCAGGAATTTTTCTCGTCAGTCAAATCCCTCCTGTTACCCCCAGATCCTTTCATAGTCAGCAACATGAACTGTTGGCTAAACCCACCAACGGACTGTTGGCCTTCCTCCTCCCACACCCCACATGGTCATGTAGAACTTTCACGTTAAAAAGCCACCCTTGGGTTAATGGATGCGCTGCTGCGGCGAGCCCACCTGCTCAAAAACATGATGCACCCCCACATCCACAACGGCCAATTAAGGTCCATGACCCACATAAACCTTATCCTTACACCGGCGAATTTAAACTCCATTTTTCCACTTCAAACAACAAAAATTAAATTTTCCAACCACCAGCTGGTCTTGATAGCCTACCACCTACCTGTCACAGTGGTTAAGGCCCCACATTGGTGCAAACTCTGCCCTCCCAAACTTGTGTCGCCAGAGTTTCCACTTGGGTGGAATCAGCAACTTTGGCAAAAGAGTTTGTTACACCGTTTTGCATGGACCCCATCTCAATATGGGCAGCCTTCAAGGAGGATACCATCCACCACTCTCGCAACCTCTCCTCCCGATGCTCATGAGCCACATCAGTCATCATTTCGCGCGCTCTGGCAGAGTCGGCACACCTGGAGTCCAATATCCCAGCCACAGGATACAGCCCTGCATGGGGCTGGAAGTGGGCGGAGGCAGCCACCCACCTCAACGCGCTCAAAAGGCAACACAAACGTTGGGTTTGTGTTCAGTACATGGCCAAATGCATTACAGAGGGCGACAAGTGCACCGCATATTTTTTAAAAAAATTTTCACACCATGCCAGAGCGTGGCCTGCACACAGGTGCAAAGATCAGATGATTCTATCATGGATACACCAGCCAAAGTGGCAATTGAAATTAAAAGTATTAAGCCGAGTTATACTGATCCAATCTAATTCAGCTGGCTGAAGTGGCGGAATTTCTAACCAACCCCACATCAGCATGATTTCCAGATACCCGGAAATAATGAATTTGATTATCCAAATGAACTATGGACAGCCATCCAAGGTGCATCCAATCGGAAATGCCCAGGCCCAAATGGCATTCCATATGAATTCTACAAAAAGTGCTTCAAATATATATCCCCACTACTGCTGGACTCACTTAACCAGAGCCTTCTGGAAACGCGCCTCCTACCAGGAGGACAAGAGGCCTTCACCGTCACACTCTTCAAGAAAGGGGACAAGCTAGACTTAGCCAACTGGCGCCCCATATCTTTAACTAACTCAGATACAAAAATTTTAACAAAAATCATGGCTAACCATTTAGGGATTGTAGCATTTGCCACCATCTCCCCAGAACAATTTGGTTTCATACCCAAAAAGGTCGAATTGGGACAACGTGCACTCTGTGGCTAACGCATTCCAGTCCACAGCCTCTAGGGCACTTGTATTCTTGGACCAACAGAAGGACTATGATAGAGTAAACTGGGAATACCTCAGGGCCTGCCTCCATCAATTCCGCTTACCCCCTCGCTTATCAACTGGGTACGCTGCTCACAGAATCTGCAACAATGGCAGTGCGTGGCCCTGGCTTCCTAACGAAAGTAGTCCGCCCTCAAAGGGGCTTGCGACAAGGGGATCCCCTTAGCCCACTCTTATACAACTTCAGCCTTGACCCACTACTTCGAAACATGAATGCCCAACTCAAGAGGGTCCATGTGCCAGGCAAGCCCCAGTCAAGATGATGGCGTTTGCAGATGACTGTGTGGTTTGAGTGTCTAATAAAGATGCACGCGCACTTGAAGCTCTCATCCAGGAGTATTCCCAGGTAAGTAATGCTGCACTGAACGCTTCCAAAACCAAAATCATCCTCCTTGGTCAGTATCATAACTACTGGGCCCCTGCAACCAGAGCCCAGCCCGGCCCATCTGCTCGCACACACGCTCGCCCTCCCAGATCACCCCACAACACCCCACAGGTGCTCCCCTTTGTGCCACGCCCTACCATAGGGCCGGTCCACCATCTGGGCATGTGGGTGGAGGCAGGCGGGTATGCATCAGCAGCAATGGAAAGTTGTATTATAGACAACGTGATGAAGCGCATCGCCTCCCTCTGAGCCCACCCTACTTCCCTTACTGGCAGGGCTGTTTTAGCCAACTCTATGCTCCTCTCCAAAGTCTGGTTTGGAGCCCACGCCATCCCCTTCTCCCCAAGCTTTTTCAAATCCTTGTATGCCCTGCTGCAAGGATGGCTTTGGTCAGGCCGCCCACCACCAGTATGACTAGAGGTCATGCTTGGCCCTCATCATCGTGGTGGCATGGGCCTGCTTGACTTCAAAGCCCATGCTTCCAAGATCCTGGGTACCTGGATTGTGACTGCCACCGCCCCTACGCTCCCCTCCCAACACCGGTCCTGCGCAGCCTGCTCCAACTTCTCCCGCGCCTTGGGCCTTAACAATCCATCAAGCCCTCACTACTTGATGAAATACCTGGCTTCACACCCATCGGCCACAGGTCCTCACGGGACTAAAAACGACTACAAACGAATCTCCTCTCAATGCGGAGTGCTGAGTGGAGAATTCATATTAGCGGACACACAGCCCAGAGAGGCTGCCCCTCTCCTCAGTTCACACATGAGGTACAGGGGCTACCCATTCAAGATGGCGTGATCCCCACACGGCCCCAAGTCCTATCCAAGGTGGAATACCTGGACATGATGGACATCCCTTATTCCATTGAGACCCAGAAGACTATCTGGAAATATGAACACCATCCTATGTTGCAGCCTCAAATCCGTTTTATTTGTGGCGCTGCCTGAGGCAGGTGTACCATATGGCTGAGTGCTCTAACGCTTTACACTTAACCTGCGTCGTGTGTGGCCAATATGGAACGCTGTTCCACCGCCTGAAGAAGTGTCCTACCTCTAAAGTGATATGGCGCGAAGTCCAACGTCTGCTTGGCCAGGATCATACACATCCCTTCAGTCTGTCAAGAGATATGTTTGCTTTATCAATGGCCTCCCCCCTTCCACCCTCCCTCCATGCTATGGTGGTTGCAATCGCCATTTGGACTATCCACACGATTGTCTCAGATGTCATCACAGGCTCCACCTCCACCCTCCCAGAGGCTATCCACATATTCCAGTCTCTATTGGTAGACCACTTTCAGGCTTGGATGTTTGGATACCTCCCACCATGTTGCCGACAGCTGGTCTCCTCCTGGTTCCCATTTTGGTTCATCAAATCAGACCCTTTCCTCCACATGTGTTCTATTGTGTCTACGGCCAATTCACACGTGACCTCCCCCTCCCCATAAGTGGCGTGCCCACTGGCAACAAGAGATAACATCGCTTCTCTGGGGTGCCTTCCCTGTTACTGAGTTTTGTCTCTTTCAGGTCAAATTCAGAAGTGTTCATCCCATGGTCGGCCTTCCTCACAATAAAGATAAAATATAAAATTACAATTAAATGATTCAAGGGGGCTATCTAACCGAATGCTTCCCATTAGATATCAAAACCAGATTATAACCCTTTGATCTAAACTATATAGGTGGTATTGGTTTTCTAAAATTGCTTATTTGAATAACACTTTTTTCATTATAGTCAATCTTCATCCAGATGATTGATTTAATACTTTTGAGGTACTATTTAATTATCATCCAATTGATTTATCCAATTGAGATGTTTCTTCACTTGCTGGTGTCTTGCCAACTCAGCGAATTGATATTCTATCCCAGGGAAATGAGTCATTGGATTAGACATGTGGAGTTTTTGTTTATTAATTTTAGATTTTATATTCTTCAAATTTTTCTTTATAAATAAAGGGGTGTTTGCTAAAATACCTAGATTAGAGTTGCCTGCAGAGACATTTGATGGTTTTGCTTTATTGATATCCTCATTATTATTCTTGACACCCTTTTATAAAAGACAGCTAAAAATGGCTCATAAGAAGTAATAATCATAAAATACAAAACAACCTCATATATATAAGAATTATGGCTTTATAAGGACAATTAAGAGATTTTATAAAAATTTTTAAAGGACTCTAAAGTTAGGAACATTGAGAAAAAATAGATTATTTGATTCTTAGACAAAAAAAACCAAAAGATTTAAACTTTTTCATAATTTATAGAGAATATTAGCAATTATATAAATGACCTCTATACCAATTTAGTATAAATGTAGATTAAGAGTTCTGACCACCATCAAAAGTATGCCCTATTTTTAGAAGTAGTCACATGTAGGCAAAATTCTAACGCATAAATCTCATTGAAGTGGTCTTTCCCTACTAACAAAAAAGTACTTTAATAGTAATATACTAGAAAGGCTAGTTATGACCTTTATCTACTTTCCCTTCCTATACTATGTAATATATTGAACTTGAATCTATATAATTCTCAAAAATGGAATCTTTGATGGATACAACCTCAGTATAAACTTTTGATTAATTTATGTGCTTATTAAATTAGTAAAAAGCAAAGGCTTTGTCACCTCATCCCTATTTACAGATGACGGTCTTTTTTATTGCCTTATAAATTACTTTCAAGCTAACTATTACTAAATCATTACAAAAAATTTAATAAAAATGGTTTGAAGAATACAATGATGAATATATAGTGGAACTAAGAAAAGCAGCTTTGTAAATCAATAAAGTAAAATATTTGAAGCTCCATAGTAGCTATAATCAACACATAAGAAAAAGACGTTATAAAATAATCAGTTACTATTACTAGCTTTATCATCTAATACCATAAAATTTTGTTCTTGACACTGCTGAAACTAATTCTAATCATATTTATTATTTTAAGACCTCCTTTCCTAACTTACTACGTGACATTATCCCATTTGTTGCAGTATTTAAGCCTACTAATATATAGGCTTGCATCATATTTTAGTAATCAGGTAATTTTTCAGTGACTAATGCGTAGAAATCTTTGATGCTCTTTAACCAAAATCTACATATTTCTAACATATTCACACCTGGTGTAGATTCTATAATATAACTACCATGTATCAAATATTCATAATCTATAACATATAAAAAATCCAGTAATTTTAACTCTAAGAATGTTTTTAATAAGAGTTAGATATAGGATTTCTTATATGTCCTTCTACTATTTTATTTTTATAACAACCAAGGCAAGTTGACCAGGGGACAGACAATACCAAGCTTATAGGAGCTAAACTTATACTAAACAAAAAGTATGAAAAAACAGAGTTAAACGTATCACTTTAACTGAATATAAAAACTAATTGATTCAACCAGGTCAGAGGCAGTAAACTGCTATGCGTCCATGGCATAGGGTAAGTGGTGGTTAAGAGGCTCATCCTACTCCTCTGTGTCAGACAGTATACTGCAAAGAGTTGAGAGAACTGGCGTGGATGCATCCTTAAAATGGGAATTGAGGTAGCAAGTGGGTATTGCAGTTCAAATCTTTGCTATAAGGAGGGTGGTGATATATTTGGAGTGGGCTTTCTCAGCCTTGAGACGAACTTTAGGAATTATGGTGAGGGTAGGTTTATTGTTGCTGGTAATGCAGGTCTTGGGGCCAAGTTTTGTGATTGTAGTAACTTATTGTATTGCTTAATTTGAAAACTTGGTGGAATCAGAGAATTATTTTTTATGTGCTTGTTGCAATGGGGAAAGGGCAGGAAAAGGTAGCCCCTTGGCCAAGACTGCAACTGATTTTGCTATGGCCTTTTGGAGGAAAAACAATCAGGTGAGGCAACAGCCTCTTTGATATGTTGGCGGTTAACTTGGAAATCATCTGCTTCAGGTGTAAAGCATAGTGCCAAGTTGTGAATTGTGCTGCGTATTCTGCTTTTAGGTACATTTCAAGGCCTTTGGACTTGACTGAGTCTGGGATAGAAATACTATAATTCATTAACTTAAGTAATCCCAGAGATTTTGGTTGAAGTCGATAGGTTGATTGGCATATAGGTGGACAAGTTGGGTGGCTGGGTGAATTTTTTGAATTTACTGGGGTCCATGCTAGCTGCTGATTGGCTGGAGTAGGAGTAAGGGTTTGGCATTTAGGTTCTTTATTGGCTGAAACAGTGGCAGTTGCAGTTGCTGCCTTGGGGGGAGGGGGTGAAGGATTGTGCCCCATTTGAAGAAAGTATTGGTATTGTTAATGGGAGCATCTTGGAATGAGTTGGGCGTGTGGGCTTCAGCTTGGGCTATGGAGGGGCAGCACCGATTTGAATGGTGCAGGTCAAAACAGATGGGGTAGATGTTGCGCCCTTTATCTACTCTGGCCCAGAAAGGGTGGTTGGGGGCAGATGGTACATGGTGGGGGAAATTAAAATGGATATTTGGTTCATATTGGGCATATAGTTGCAAAGACGCGAGGAGCCAGTGAGTCAGTTAGCTCCATTGGGAACCACAAATTGTAAGTAGGTTCAGCGCCATATGCTGAACTTCAAGCTATTAGTTCATTATATAAAGTATCAGAGGGGAGATGGATGGAAAAGCCTGCAAATCTAACCACAAGAGTGGCGTCATAAGGCAACCATGTGCGAGTGGTTGGGATGGGGGTTCCCTGGAACACCAGGGGAATGTTGGCTGCAACTGCAGCATCAGCTTCTCAGGTGAAGCTGAGGTCAAAGTGCCCCTTGTAGGGGCGGAAGTTGATAAAGTCTGCAAGCAGCTTAAACGCCTGGGCTAATTCTATTATTTGTTGTTATTGTAGGGAAACAGTTTGCCATACACAACCTGGAGGCTGAATCATATTTTAATTTGGGGGTGCAAAATGGGGCTACAATGCATCGCTTAGACTATGCAAGGTGGAGGGAGAGATCTTAAGGGGGAACATATCAACTCAAGGCGTTGGGGGGAGGTCTGTTCAATCTAGTTCAAACGCATTTTTCCACTGGGTGGAAGACCCTAGGGGGAGTTTTGTGCTGCCCAAAAATGGGGCAGCACGTGGTGATCTGTGAAAATAAAGTTTTTGTGTGTGTTGGATCTTCAAAGTTGTTTAGTCTACTTTAATATTGTATATGCACTCCTAAAGTTAAATTGAGCAGAAAAAAAGTATTATGTCCTTCACCTATAAAGTATCAAAATTCTTATTGTTTGGTTACATTTTATGCTCTTTGACAATCTGATTATATTTTATTTTTTAATTTTTTATTTTTTTAATTTTAAATTTTTATTTAAGGTACACTGAACAGGAGATGAGCAACACCAAAGCTTTATTATCAACAAAAGGTAAAACTATACAAAAAAATTCATTGTATCCCCCCTTTAGGTCGGGACCACCTAGTGCTAAAAAAAGTAAAACCACACCAAAAATCCAAACCCACTAAAACAAATGGACAAAACACATAAAGTGATAATGTAACCAACCAGTTGGGACAGTGTTCAACCGCTTATACACAATGGCGAAGGGGAGGGGGAATCAAGAGCTCATCTTTAGCAGCGTCTTCTGCCAGAGCAGGCCACAGGCTATAGTGGAGAGCAAGGATGAAAGGTCATCAGTTTTATGAAGTTCAATACCCGCAATAAGTGGTGAATTGGAATAATAGCAGCATAAAGAGTCTTAGAGATAAAAGTAGATAAAGGAGTTAAAGCTTTAACTTTGGTTTTGGGGAGTTTTACAAAGATGGTGATATTGGTGAAGGTCTTTGGCTTTGGGATTTAGCGCTTCCATATCTACATCTGCACAGCTTTGGTGGCAGCTTTATTAGTTCATATCAGCGCATCTTTACTAGGCTTATTGATTTTGAAGGGGATATTGGGATAAAAGGATCCCTCCTCTGAGCATCGCCACTGACTTGGCAACAGCTTTGCATAGGGGGCAACAATCTGATTTGGAAATTAATTCTACAACTAGCTGACGATTGCTTCAGAACAGTTCAGAGTTGACTTTGGGATATATAAATTAATGGTGAACTTGGTGTCATATAAATGATTAAGGAAAACCTTAATTTGTATATTGGTTTCCTTAATGAAATTGCCCAATTTGTCAATTTCATTCAATATAACCCAAAGGATCTGGTTAAACTGAATTTGTGTATCAGTGTACAATTGAAGATTAGTTGGTTAAGGGAAGCATGATAGCAAACTGATGTCAAAGTCAATTATTTATTGTATGGAGCGTTTGTCCACTAGTCTAAGGAGGAGCCTGATTAGGTGCTTTGGTAGCATCGGCAGCAGCAAGCTTTGCAATGGGGTAGGTTTGTAACCCATACCAAAAAAGCGCAGGGTTGGCGGCGGATTAAAGGCTTGCAGATTTTTGGCTGGTGGAAGAAGAAACGGAAGGGTATTTTTGGTTGGAGTGATCTAACTCAAAAAAGGATGGATAGATCGTCCACCCTCCCTTGACATGGACCCAGAATGGATGGTCAGGGGAATGAAATAATGTCAGCATGGGGAGAAAATTCCAAAGCAATTTTATTAAATTAAAAACTTATTTTGAAAGTGCTCTAGGCTTGTGAGGCGTCTGGCTCCATTTGAAACCATAATTTTTATGGTGGGGTTGGAGCTGTAGGCTGCCAAACCTTCCAATAGCTACGAAATGAGCACTGTGGGGGAAAGGTGGGTTGGGAATACAGAAAATTAAAAACACCATATTGGTGTCCGTGTGGACCTGGGTATGCGTTATGGGGATAGGGGTGCCCTCAAAGGCTAGGGGCACAGTCTTTGCAGTGGTAGCATCGGCTACACATGTGAATCTAAGGTCAAAATACCCCTTATAGGGTCGTAAGTCTATACATCTGGCAGGTTGCATTACCACATGTGACATTTTTTTAATAATGACTTTGTCATTGTATAGAAACAATTTCATATCTTTGACCCAGAGGCCAAAATGAGTGCTGGACCAGGTAATTACTAGTGAGCATCAAGGTACTGCTTGGGGTATGCAAGCTGGAGTTCAAGATCCTTTGGCAGAACGAACCATTCCAAGAATTTGCTTTGACTGGTTGAACCAGTCTGAGCGCGTTTGTTCCACTGTACATAAAATGATAAAGTGAATCTCGCCACTGCCCCAAACTGGACAGCTGGCTGAGGACTGAGGACATCTGAAGGAGAACAGCGGTGGGATGGTCAATGTATTTAATTTAATTTTTTAAATATAATTAATTTTATACAAAATTTTGTTTGAAAGTTAAACTGAGTGGAAAGAATAGCTTGGTAATCTGTTTTACAAGT
>JAKSZP010000827.1:0-28288 GCA_022478985.1 Massospora cicadina | reverse complement strand
ATCATCCAGAAACATCATCCTTCCAAACCTTCTATGATTTCTTTGCTTTGTGGCAGGATGGACGCCCTTTGAAGGTCTATTTATAGAATTCTGAAACTAGTCCAAGACCCTAAAAAGTCATACATAGTTAGAATGTCATTTATCTGTTCCACATTGGATACTCTTGTGAGGAACGTGTCATGGAGCGTGCTGATAATAATAAGACTGGCCTAGAACTCCAAGTGAGTGAGCACCCAGAACCCAGCCAGAATACCTAAGTTACAGCCATCCATATTGATGGATGGGATATGCAAAAGGCAGCCACAAGGACTAGCCAGGGTTTTCCAAAATTGAAAACATTACCACTAAGTGTTCAATGGAACTCTTCAAATAACAGTTAAATCTGGATGTTTTTTACGAATTTTAATAAACCAAAATGGTAGAAAGAAAAAATGGAGTGACAGCGGTAACTGTTAAGGACTTCTGCCCTATATGCTTACTACATTGTGAACTTGAGCTAAGTGCACTATTGTTGAGAATGTTTTGCAATCCAGTCCTGGAGTATTATAATCCTAAATGATTTTGAAAACGACTTGGTTTTAACTGTCCATCAGATTGGCAAAAATTTGCTTGTGAGATATTCATTTCTCTGTGATTGCACTTGGCACAATGTTGATGACGCCTCCAATTTATGGCAGTATGTGCTCATGCCAGATTACATATGGTTAGCTCCATTGGGTAGGGAAAAAAGGTTTGACCACGCCCATACCTGTTGAGGATGGGCTTGATTTGAAAAACTGCCAAGGAAAATTGGTGGATGAGGATCTCTGAGCCTGAAACTAACTTGATTACTTTATTCTGGCGGAAATCAACTTTTTTCTTCAACGGAACTAAAACCTATGGAGGCCACCTATTAGGGACATATGTGACTTTCCTTTCACTGGTGATTGCTTCTACCCACCGCCACCTCCTTACAAACCTTCTAGGCTTTACCCACCAACTCTTTGGTGGTGAGCATAGGTGGTTGAAGCGCAATTTGCAGGATATATAATGTTACTCACCTCTCATCTACCATGTTGGCTAAATTGCCTAGGGGGACAAATGGGGCAGCTGCCAGCTTTTTTATTTTTTTGCCCAAAATTGGAGTTTCTCCTAATCAGCAGCAGGGGTTGTTCCCAAGGCTTACAGAACGCATTAGTATGGCATGCTCCCCCTTCCAACTTTGATCACCTGAATAAAGCTTGTCAGAAAATCGACTATGGGCTCTGCTAGTTGGCAGGCCAACCAGTATGAAGACTGGTCAGCCCTTACCATTTTACCTTAGGTGTCGGGGCTAGCAGCATTGGCTAACCCCTTGGTGTGTCACCCGCGCCATTTTGGGGATCCCCTAGCCTAAACTCCAACCAACTAAATAAATAATAAACTTATAAACAAAGGTAGAATAGGCAAAGGGAGATATTTATTGAAAGGGAAGCGCCAGGTATTTATACTATTTACAAAAGTGCTACTACGCCCACCGCCAACCTATCAGCTCATCCGCTGGTACTTCCAGCCAACCACTTCTCTTCTTCTTTCTCTACATTATTCTCTTCCCTGGCATCAACCCTCTCGCTCCGTCCTTCCCAATGTCTGAATTAGTTTTGGTTCATTCTCGGTCTTAAGTCGCTGGTGAACCATATAAATAATCAATCCAAATAAACGTCAAATTTGCATTCAACCTTTGAATTAATATAATTGCACTGGAAACCACTTTGGTTGCTCGCTTTGACTCAGAATATCTCAGCATCTTTCCAACATCACTTATCCTCTTATTTTAATAATAAATGAGGCACCAGAAACAATCTTGACCTCCTTAAACTCATAATTGTCAGATCCACTGACTTCAGATATTAAGTACAGGCAGCGAACATCTAAAGTGAATACATCAGCTTTCCACCGGAAATCCCACAACACACTATAATTGGCAGTTGGAGTTGACCGCTGATTCTGCTGACTGATATCAGTGGATTATCCTCAGCTATTGGTCGCCAGTGATCCTTATACTAATTTGGGGCCACTGATTGGCCCCACTCAAGCTTAAATACCAAACTTGGCAGAATACTAATTTCAGCTCAACCCAAATTGGGGAGCAACTAACCTGCAATTGAACCAAATAACATGAAATTCAGTCAATAAACCATTCCGCCAGGATTGGCCAAATCATTTCAAATAACGCTAAATCATTGGAGGATTCCATCTAGTCAAAATAACGACAAAGCTCTTTGGGGTGATTTCCCCACCTTAATTGGCAAGGGGCCAGGTAATTTGGCCATCATTGTTTCACCCAGGGAGGCCCCTATAAATTAGGGCCTTAGAAACTCATGCAGCTTTTAAGTAGGAGGAGTCTTATACTTCCAATCTTACAGTTTTTGAGAAACTTGAAGGTGGGCAGGGGTCTAGCCCAAGTCTTTATTACATGTCTCAGTTAGTTTAGCCACGATGGTGTCATCCACTGAAACCCCTATATTTATGGCGCCTGAAACTATGGATTCTTCTTTAAATGGGGAAGGGCTCAACACTGATTCTCCATTAATTTTGTGAAAATTCGAGTGTGGGCGAATCTAGCCCCTAATTTAAATATATGAGTTCATCTGATATGAATTCCCCTTTAAAACTTGTTCCTGAGGTATCAGCCAAATCATCAATGGGGGTCCTAGTGTTGTGGCATTGGATAGTGATGAACATCCATCTATCAGATTGATTATGCTGTCATTGACACCTAAAAATGCGTTCTTAATGGACTTTTATATAAATTTAAAAGAGTTAGTTATAAGCTCTTGTGGGTTCATCCTGGAGACCATTTTTTTACCATATCACCCCTGAGAACCCACGCTTGAACCCCACTATGATTCACAGGACACATGAGGTAGAAAAGAAGTTAGTTTACAATATGCAAATGTGTATGCTACTTCTGAGGATGTAATGGGATATGTGTCCCCAGTGGTGAAGGTGGCAAACTATCCCTCTACATTTTTGATGCAAAAACTTATCCTGGTGGCATGATTATGCCTGAATATTTCACTGGTGATTCGTTGGCTTTATCTGTGATGAATAAAAACACTTCTGGTTATTTTTGCTGTCTGCTACTCTTTCTTCACCTTTAGGAAAATTCAAAAAAACTATTTTGGTGGATATGGGAGCCTCTAAGTATTTTATTGACCGAGACCTAAATGACTACCTTGAGTTAAACTACTTTCTTGATTGTGTGATTATGGGAGGGGCCTCCCAGGGTATCCCAAGCCGAAGTTTTAGGGTTGGTGGATTATCAAGTTGGCAGGTACCATTTGGCTGACACTTTATGGAAGTCAAAAATCACTTGTACCCAATTATTTTGGGAGCGGGGTGGTGGCGAAAATTTGATGTCTAAACCACCCTGAAAGCCAATAAATAGGCTTTAACTCTAAGTTTAATCAGGAATTAATTATCCACTTGTCTGAAGTCAAGACTCAGGGTAATTTTCCTCAATGGCCAAAGATATACACACTCAGCCTTGCACCTCTGCTAAAGCCCACTTTAGAAGTACCCTCATTTTCCTATTTTGGAATGGTGTAATCTTCATTTAATGAAGATTAACCAGTGTTTTGACAGCTCATATGGAGTTTTGATTTTGATTTCAAAACCACTGTTGACAGGGTGCGCAGTTCCTCTCTAATATACCCTTTGACCTTATATGAGGCAGCCTTATACATGTGAGTTAGTAAGCAGTTAGCAAAAGGAGTTATAATCAGCTACTTCTCCAATATGCTGTCCACTTCTCTTTGTATAAAATCAGATGGTACTCTACGCCTGTGCATGGACTATGGTAGCCTGAATAAATTTTATCATACCTGATCTGCATCCCATCCCGGTGGAGTCACAAATTTCTCACTATGTGAAGAAGACAGAGTCTTCTTTAAACTGGATCGCTTAAACGCTTTTTATAAAATTTTTACTAGTAAAGGGCGAAAATGGCTCACCGCGTTCTGTACTAAAAAGGGTATCTTTTGATTCTGAGTCATGCCTTTCAGGCTTAAGAACGCAACTGCTATCTTTCAAAGTTTTATAGTTGCAGCTATGGGATAACTTCTGGGCATATGCGCTGTGGCATACATGGATGACATTTTAGTTTTCTCCACCAATCAAGCATCACATGTGATTCACCTGCGGCAAGTGGTGGAGCATTTGAGGCAGCAAACCTAACGCTGAAAATAAGCAAGTATAAGTTTTTTAAGTCTCAGATCACCTTCCTGGGCAAATTTGTAGTCAGTGCTCCAACCTTAACTCACTTAACTTTAGAGGCTGACTCGCTTCTCAAGGGACTACTCCATTCATATTAGGCACCAGACGGCCTACGCTAACATAACAATCATTTTCACTAAGCAAACCCCCCTCAGTTGTTACTCCTTGGTGCATTGATTTCTTGGTTAACATTTCCACACCTTGGCGAACTTCCTGATACTCTTAGATATCTTGACATACGTTGGCCTTTGTGACTCAATGGGAACCTTTAAAACCTCTTCCTTCGCGTTATCAGCACCAAGATATCCTCAACAGAGTGTTTTCTTTAGAACAAGTATCTCCCAGACTAGATACTGGCTATTACTTCAGATTAGTCAATCCCAGACTGGTTACTGGTGATTACTAACTTGATACAACACAAGTTAAACAAGAAAGGATAAACTTGAGACTCTGGAGAAAAGTTTTATTAGGCTAAATTGTTAAATCATATATACTTCAGAGGGAACCAAGATATAAATGAATAAAATATTTTAAGATATGTGGGAATCTAGGGTTTGACATTGAATATTTTCAAGATCCTATAAACCATACGGCGTCTGACTGCTGCTTTCATCTCTTCAATCATCTGAGCTAATTCCTATATGCACGAGCTCTATCTCACAGTATTTACCTCTTAACCTGGATGTTCAAGGGCCTTTGTGCTAGGTCCCACTTCTGGGATATGGCTCATTATACTCGTTTTTGACAATGGTTGATTGTCACATCTGGTTATATGCTTCTTAACATCAGGTTTGAGCAATGGTGCTCCCATGATGTGCCTTACATCATGGCTTTAGGTTTCTTTAAAAATTGATTGACTAACTGATTTGGTAATATTCTCATTTAAACTTTGGATCTCATCAGTCTAATTTGGTTTGCTCATTCGGCGTCATCATTGAAATGCAACTTTTAAGAACTAGTGGTTCCCAACCCAAAAGGGGGAGCAGCCATGCATCTTTATCTGCAAATGGGCCAAACAAAGGGATTATTAGATATAAAAATTCCTAATATGGCACTCAGCTAACAGCCTATGAAGCCATATCATAAGGTGAGGAAGCTTTGGGGAAACTTTTGTCCAGCGCCCATTTTAGCTGGTTGACCAAGGCGGACAGCGTTGGGGTGGGAGCATCAGCGTCATGGGGCAAAAGGAGGTATAGTTGTGAGTTTTCTTCATTAATGAGGCCAACAGTATCTATCACCTCAAGTGTTGAGCAAGTTAGAGCTCAGAAAAAGTGATGAGAGCCATCACACATATGAAATATTTGATGCGCCAGCAGGTTTTGGGATAATTGGGGTTAAAAATATAAGTTTTTGCCACATCAATGCAAGTTCGGCTTGCACCAAAAGCAAGCTCCTCAATTTTTATATTTTTGCATCTTCATCAAAATCATGGGGAAAATTGGGGACAGTAATACCCTCAACAAGGGGCTCCATCGCCCCATAAAGTTGCTGCTGAAGTAGGGTGTTGGCAGGGGCAGCTGCAGCATCAACGTCCATTTTGTTGATATTTTTATAATTTGGAAAACTGTTTCAAGGGCGAAAATAGTGGAGACTTGAATTGGGAGGGTCAGCAAAGAACTCCTCCAAAGCAAAATCTGGTTTTACATGGTATGGCCATTTTGTCCTCATCAATCCATTTAAGAGCCTTGAATGGATTGGATTCGGCCAGCACTGGGCCAGCCACCAGAATTGGGGCAGTGGCAGGAGCTTATCGGCCATGTACTGTCAACCACGGCAGCTCAGCTAAAAGTGGCTCAGCTATTGACTCAAGATTCCATAATCCTGTCAAATTTGTACTAAATTTATTTTACAATTTTGTTTTTGATTTGCTGCCGCTTTTGGAGCAACGCCAGATTGCCCTGAGGTTGGGGGTGGGAGGATCAAGCCCCATTCAAAAATTTGGGGCAAAATGGCTGTGAGCCCAACGCCCTGAGGAATGAGTGGCAGAAGCAGTGGAAGTGGAAACTGTGGGGCACCTATTCTTTGAGTGGTCAAGCTCAAAGCATAAGGGGCAAATGGCACAGTCATTTTTGATGCGCACCCAGACCAGGTGATCAAGGGTGGACCTGATCACAGTGCGTGAGGAATTATGAGGTGGGAATTGCAATGAAAAAAGGCAGATTGTTGCAAAGGCGCGAGGCCCTGCCAACTGATCCGCCCCATTGGGAACCATGAAATGCAACATGGTGTCTGTTCCATAAATGGCTAAACCCTCCATGAGCTCGTAGTGGAGGTGTTCATGGGAGTGATGGGAGGGCAACCTGGCAAACTGGACAACTAAAGTGGCCTCATCTGGGATCCGCGTGCAAATGGTAAAAATTGGATTTTTTAAAAAAAATGCAGCTGAGATGCTGCTGCTGCATCAGCTTCCAAATGGAAGCTGAGATTTAAGTACCCATTAAAGTGATGGAAGTCAATAAAACAAGTGATTTTGAAACCTACCATGGTCATCTTAATGATGGCCATTCTTGCATATAGGAAAAGATTCCCCTATTTAACCCAGAGGCTGAAATGCAAATTGCTCCGTGGAAGCACCAAAGGGCTCCAGAGTACCGCCTGGGAGCTTACAAGGTGGTGGACCAAGTCCTGAGGGGGGCATAACGCCCAGTAGAGTTGGGAGGGCTAGCAAAGCCATCCCAGGCGCGCTTCAGTGGCAGCTGAAAGATGCTAGATGGCAGCACACCACCACCACAAGCTGGGGCAGCAGGTGTCAATTGCATTGACATTGGTAATTTTGGCTTGATCGCGCAATCAATTTTTGTAATTTTCATAAAAAATCCAAATTTGGCTTCAATTTAGTTATTGAAGAGAAAGAGAGATCTTCATTGGAATGCAACTTATTTCAGTCCCCGAGGGTATAAAAGGGGGCCTATTTTTGGGACCATCTAGTACTAAAAAAAGGGGGCCTATTTTCATACGAAATTTGGGCGGTGTCATTGTCCTCATATTCCAAATCTTCCAATTCAGTGGAGTAAAAATATTTTCATGATGTCACTTCATCCTTGGTGAAAATTATTTCCAATGACGTCACTGCAAATAGACTGACAAATTTTGCTTGCCCTCACCTATAGAATGGCCTCTTTTGCCCCCATCCACGGTGACCTGTTTGCCAGTACTTCCATCAGTTTCAGCTTGTTTATACTAATTCCACTGATCAAGGAGAGACTAGTAGCACCACTCGTGGTCTTATCTGAAATGCTTTTCCTTCCAAGTCAAGACCTGGGGAATTCTTGAAGGTGCCTAGCGTGTACCCTTTAAGAACAATGTTTGTATCATCATTGCAAATGGAATATTCTACTCTCTCTTGGTCAACACAATAGCAGGATCAGTCCAAATGGCCTGTAGTTTCTTGAGTTGTGGCCCTCTTAAATAGTAAATCAAAACTTGTCTCCAATGCTGAATTCAAGTAACTTGGTTCTTCTCTGGCTCTCTCTTAAACTTGAATGGAGGCTAGTTTTAATTTTTCTTGAAGCTTCTAGCTGTATTCTGATTATCTTTTCACCCAACTCCTGTTGGCAACTTGGTTCTTCTTTAACTCTCTCTTTAACTTGGATGGAGGCTAGTTTTAATGTTGCTTGAAGCTTCTAGCTGTATTCTGATCACCTCTTCACCCAACTCCTGTTGGTAACTTCTGGATGATAGGTTTCTTCTATCACTGCTATGATTGGTTCCAGAAGGGTAGGCAGAGCAGCCTCTCGCCCATACAGGGCCTTGAAGGGGGACATTCCAATCATGCGGTGATGGATTAACTGGTAAGCCAGAAGCGCTAATGGGAGCAATTGGTCCCACATTGACTTGTAATTTAGGGTCATCTTCTTTAAAAATGCCTCCTAGGGTCCCGTTGACTCTTTTGACACTTCTGTTGATGATGGGTTGTAGGGGGTGGTGAACTTCTGCTTCACCCACAAAATCCATTAACTTCTTCACTACGTCTGAGATGAAGTTTTTGACATTATCTGACAAGAGTATTTGAGGATATCCGTGTCTTGTAATAACCTGTTGTACATGAAACGGGCAGTGAAATTTACAGTATACGTCTTGACCATGGATGTTTCAACCTACTTAGTGAAGTGGTCAATCGCCACCAGGATGAACTTGGTGCTGCTGGATGCTGTTGGAAATGGTACCACCACGTCAATAGAGACATTGCTGAATGGTGCAGTGGGGGAATGGGCGTAAACTTGACTGATTTTCCAGTGGGTGAAAACTGACGCAGGGTACAAACAACTCCAATGCTTGGTGTAACTCTTCAGACATGCATTCCCAATAGATCCTCTCCTTGAGGTAAGCCAACGTCTTCCAAATTTGCCATGGCCACATGCATGTGAGCCTCCATCACTATCTCCATGCGATTACTGGGCCAGACATAAGGTTACCATTTGTCTTAAACCTTATTTTGCAGATTCCCATTGACACGCCAGGTGTCTTTAGAGCATCTGCACAGGACGCTCTTAGCCTCTTCTGTATCTTCCTGTCAAGCTTATTTGGTTATCCCAGTTAGGCTATACAGACAATCGCTCTCTGGCGCCTGCAGGTGAATAACTGTTAGTCTTGACAAACCATCCGCGTTGATATGTTTTTCTCCTGCTCGATATATGATTTTAAAATAATACCCTTGCAAGAGAACAGTCCAATGGGCAAGGCGTCCATATGCAACCTTCATGCTTCTTATCCAGTGGAGCGACGCATGATATGTGAGTACTTTGAAAAGTACTCCATAAAGATAGGGCCTAAAGTGCTTGACTTCTCAGATTACTACAAGGCAATCACAATTTGGTAACGGTATATAGATTTTCCATCTTGTTATATACTTTGGAGTAATACTAAATGGGTGATCTACTCCATCTTCATCTAGCTGTGTTAAGATTGCACCAACTACCACATCACTGGCATCAGTGTACAATTAGAAGGTCTTATTAAAGTCTGTATATGCCAAGGTTGGTGCTTCTACCAATCATGCCTTTAACCCGCGAATGCCTGCTCCTACTCCAGGATCCACTCAAATTAGTACCTTTTGTCAGGAGGTTGGTAAGGGGTGCCGCCAAGTCTGCGAAATGGGGGATAAACTGCCTGTAGTATCGCACCATTCCTTGGAACATTTGAACGTCCCTCATACTCTTGGGTGGCTCCATTGCCACAATTGCATTCACTTTTCCATCCTGAGGCAAAAATTCCAGCCGGGCTAAACTCATTCCTAGAAATTCTAGTTGTCACTTGAGTAAGGTACATTTGCTTCTATTCAGCTTCAAGTTGGAAGAGCGCAGCCACTTAAAGGCCTCACGGAGGTGCTGCAAATGTTCTTTAAGATTGCGGCTAAACACTGTAATTTTGTCAAGGTATATTAACACACTTGATATCTTAAGATTGCTAAAAATGTGATCCATTGCTCGTTGGAAGGTTGCAGGGGCATTACAGAGCCACTGCGGCATCCTTGTGAGTCCAAAAAACCTTAGCTGCTGATTAAGATGCATTTATCCTGGCCCCGGGGGAGAGCTCCATTTGCCAGTAGCCACTGGCTAGGTCCATGGCTTGAAAAGTATCTTGAGCCAACCAATGCTTCAAAGCGTCATCAATGCATGGCAGTGGATTTGAGTCCTTATTGGTAATCTTATTTAAATTGCGGTAATCCAATAAATCCTGTGGGTTCCATCCTTCTTGCGCACCAGCAACAAAGGAGAGGCCCATGGGCTCTTGGATGGACAGATTAGCCCAGCTTCTTCTAACTGATTAGCTCTTACATCATGACCGCGTCCTCTGTCTTCAAATGGTGGTAAGAATTAAACTTGGAGGGAATAGCTGAACCAGTATCCATATTATAGACCTCCCCTTTGCATTTATCATAGTCGTTATCCCAGCGCTGAAATTATCAAACTCATCTAAAAGTTCATCCAGCTCTTTTTTATTGCTTAGAGGTCACATCACTAAACCTGAGCTTTTCAAAACCCCTACTGCATTTATGTAATTAATATCTTGGCAATGGGTTAGACGGGCTGATGCCACATTGTCCCTTTTCAACTTTGATCAATTGGGTAGTAACGTTCCCCAAAACAAGGTTTAGCTCTCCAGAGTAAGTGGTATCATAGAATCCTGGTAATACTTTTGACTCTCTTACCCTCAGATTACATCTTGACTGTAAACTTCTAGATATTGTGTCAGGATGAATTGTAACGCTGATTGACTTTATCATTATTCTTTGGTCCCCTGATCTAATTTCTATGCTTTCACTTGCACTCAAGGGGAGTCCTTCTTCAGCGCTCATGGTAGGTTGTAGTTGCTTTAAACCCTTCTTCGTTAAGGTGTATTGACTTGGATAGATCAATTGGTGAGTTTTGACCAAACAAGTATGTTGTTTTTGAGGTCTAACATACTCGTCCTTGAACACCAGAAGGTTTGGTAGCTTAGAATTCTAACCGTGTTGTAGTAAAGTCAATCTTTGCCCTTAACTCTAGAAGATTTTGTGTCTCAATCAGGAAATCTTAGCGGTTTGTCCAACACTACCACAGTTTCTGTCAGGACCACGCGCCCAAATTGTAAAGGCAAAGCAGAATAAGATCCTAAGGCGCGGTTTTGTCAGGTCCTGCGGTACGGTATTTCACATTATAGTCAATGTAAGGAATATACTTGAGCTTCTTCATAAGTTTGGAGGAGGTAATGCTCACTGAAGCCCTGGTTTCCAATACTTCCAGTATGCGCACCTTCTGGATGATGACTTTCACCTTCATTACGCTCTTGTCAAAGAAGTCTCCAGTGGCCAGGACATTAATGGCAGAGTCCTGAAATTGCTTCAAATTAACAGCGCGTGTACTAGCCTTGGTGGTGTCCTCACCATCTGGTACCACATTTTTAAAGGTAAATGCGACCAATTACTCTCCTTCTTCAATGAAACGATCACTTAGTAGGAAATTTTCTCGGACCAATAGGTATCACCTGATACAGACCCTCAGCGCTAGGAACTCTCAATCTAGCTGGTACAGTCACAGTGCTAGAAGCCCTTACACATTGTAACCCCGCTAGCTAATTCTTCATATTTATGGTCTTCCTCACCCTCAGTTTGGTGATTCACCCAATTCAAAATCTTAGGTGTGTCCTCTTTAGGGGTTTACTCCTTGTTTTTGGCTGTAACGAACAGATAGGATTGAGCAAAGTGCCCAGGTTGGTGATAATTATGGCACTTAAATCTTAACATGTCAAGAGTTCAGGCAGTTTGTTGCTCTTCTTCTTGGGCTTTTCAAATTATTGTTGGCGGAGTAAATTGCTTTACTGACTCGTCGAGGGGTGATGTTGGTACCATTGACTTAAAATCAAATCTGTACGTCCCTTGTATGTAGAGTAGTACCTCCTTAAGTGATTCAAAGAGACTTGGTGCTATTGACCTCCAAAGTCATATGCATCTTCAGATTAGGATGCATCTCCAGGGAGCTTAAAAGAACGTTTTTGGCGGTAGGCAGGTCCTTGTTCCTGTTGTCCATAACTGCTGGACCTTAAGATATAGACAAGAAACATAATTTATGACCGATTCATCTTTGCCATCTTTATCAACAGAAAATCTTGCTTCATATTCTGGAGATCTTGTTCACTATCAAACATGGAGAGTAAGATACTCTTTGAATTGGTACAAGATAATTCAGGTCTCAAGCTTACGCTTAGGTTCTCCTGAGCCATGTGGCTCATGCATCCTTGTACATGGAGAGCCTTCTGGCAATCACTAGTTCCATCCATGTTATTTTCTCTCATTTGAAAGAAACCAGCAACTGTCCCCTCTCCAGGTGTGTAAATGTCTTGAAATATGGTTTAAATTTTGGATCCTCTTCAACAGTATCAACATGCATCATAGTTGGCTGAGTACAAGTTCTGGTTGATTGTTATGCACACTTTTGAGCGGTCCATGAAGGTGACTTCATTCAAGTTTTAGGTCAAGTAGATATAGGCTCTGGTAAGGTGTGCATTAGTGCCTTTAGACTTTCAATACTATTGTCCATTGTGAACGGCATGTTGTCATGCTGCTCCAGGTGATCCCCATACTTATTAAGAGTGGTGATGGTTTTGCCATTCTCTTTCTCAAGGAATACTAGTCTTTCCCCAATGTTCTTAAGAGTAAGTCAAAGTTTAATAATTGGTAATTGTCCTCTCATTATAGATAGTGAAGAAATTCTAGCTTTTTTAGCGGTCTCCTTGGCATGCTCAAGTTTGGTAAGCAACTCATGAACTTCAAATTCCAGGGTACAGAGTTTAGTACGGATGGTATCCTCCTCCCTCTTCCAGGAGTTCAGAGGAATCTTCCCCACCCTCTATGTGATACACCTCTATATCCGCATCATCGTCAATTTGCTCAGAAAGACAATCATGAACATCGCTAGGGCCTGATGGTGCCACCCCTGTATTGAGCACCAAAGTCAACGTGCTGACTTTAGCTCGCTTAACTTTGAGGCCAACTCTGCTCAGGGGAATACTCCACGCATATTAGGAACCAGACAATCTTCGCTAACATCACAATCATTCTCACAAAGCAAATCCTCCTCAGGTGCTACCTCTTGGTGCATCAATCACTTAATTAACATGTCCACGCCTTTGGTGAACTTTTAGACAATCTTAGATACCCTTGACATAAATTAGCCTTCATGACTCAACAGGAACCTTTCCAACCTCTTCTTTGGCGTTATCAGCACCAAAGTATCCTTGACAAAGTATCTTTTTCAAAACAGGTTAACCCCAGACTGGCTACTGGTGACACTTCAGATTGGTTAAAACCAGACTGGTTGCTTGAGATTATAACTTGATATAACACAAGTTAAAACAAGAAGAAATAAACTTAAGATTATTAAGAAAGGTTTTTATTAGTCAAAAAAGTGAAGTCATATATACTTCAGGGGGAATTAAAATGTAAATGAATTAAATATTATAAAATATAAGGGGGTGGAAGGTGAGTCAGTAAGGGCGTACGGCTACCAACCTGAAGGTTGCGGGTTTGATTCCCACCCTTCGCACATCAATTGGGGTGCCAGCCAAAGGAAGCTATTGGCAGTTAGTAGGTCTAATAACACGAAAACCTTACCCATGACGTAAACAGAAAAATTTGAGTCCTGATCCAGAGGTGGAAAAACTTTCTTTGACGGAGTTGACCCTGTTCAGGTTTCATGTCATTTCTTTCTTTTGGTAATGTCTGTCCCCTGGTTGGCTTGCCTCAGTTAAATAAAGAAATATTATAAAATATATGGGAATCTAGGTTTGACATTGATTATTTTTCAAGATTCTCCATTAAGATGCTGTATGACTGCTTCTTTCATCTCTTCGCTCATCTGAGCTAATCCTATATACATGAGCTCCATCTCGTGGCAGTTACCCCTAAACATGGAAGTTCAGGGTCCTTTGTGCTAGGTCCCACTTCTGGGATTCGGCTCATTGTATTCATTTTTGATAAATAATGATTGTCAAATATGGTGATATGCATCTTGACATCCGGTTCAAGCAATAGCGCTCCCATGATGCACCTTGCATTGTGGCTTCAAGTCATATTGGAAATTGGACAACTACCAATTTGGTAATATTCTCATTTGAACTTCGCATTCTTATGCCAGTGTAATTCAGTTCACTCATTGGGGCGTCGTTGGTGGAATTCAAATTATATCAGCCCCCTATTTTTATAAAAAGGGTCCAAGTTTCATACTAAATTTGGGTGGCGTCATCATCATATCTTAAATCTTCCAACTCAGCAGGGCGAAAATTATTTTTCTTGACGTCACTTCATAATTAAAGATTATTGCCAATGATATTATAGGGTTTCCGCCAAATGCACTCGCTGGTGCTAACGCTGGGAAACCCAATATGGTGGAAGACTGCAGGAGGGTATGGTCAGCTGAGAGGACAGGGGCGGCTTTAGGCGCAAGGTTGGACGAGACTTTGTTCATTAGAATAAAATTAAACTTAAATAAAATAAGATAAAATTATATCCTACTGAAAAAGTACTTTATTAAACTAAAATGTATTGATATTTATAGGGTGCGTGAGGACACGGAGCCTCAAGGATCGTTGTGGCTCCATCAATTCATGATCTTTTCTGGTCTTCTGGATTGACCACTGTTTTTGAACCTTACTTGAATCTCGCCGCCCTCGTGACCAGATCAGTGTTTACCCACTTCACATGACTCAGAAAATGGGGATGTGAAATTTCCTGACTTTGGAGTAATTTATGTAAAACCCCAAATTCAATATACCAGCTGATAATATAGATTTGAACCCCATTCTTGAACTTATTGGACCATTTGGGATTTGTGCCTCTTGGATGAATGCATCAACCATTCCCCTGGACAAGGCTTTCACCTATACCAGGGAAAATCCTGACAGAGCCCCCCAAGCCTTGTCCTAGGGGAGCAAGTTGTGGCCCAAGGGTTAAGGTAGATAGAGGACTCAAGTTTGGGGGTGTACAGAGCCTCAGGCTTGATGCAGACCAGGTCGGTGATGCTGGTGCTGTGGAATGAGGCCACCCCAATATCATCAATGATAAAGCCATAGACGACAAGGGCAATGTGGATTGGGGTGACACTGGGATCTTGTCAGTAGAATTTGTTGCCCCAATGGTTGAGCATGGCATGCTCTTGGAGGTAAGTCTCTGTGGTAAAGTAATCAGATTTTTCTTTGAAAAAGGTGGTTTCAAGCTCCTCAATCCATGACCTGCTGCTGGCTGTGCAATCTAGTCTTTTGAAGTGGCTGGCTTCAAGCTGCCTTCTGGTTTTGAGGTAAATCTCCTCGAGGTCAGATATCTCCAACCTAAGCTGCAAGTTGTTGATCTTGAGCATTTTTATCTGGTCGTTCTTGTCCTGGATCTCTGAATGAAGGCCAAACAGCAGCCTCCATTCCTGGATAACTTCCGACTTGGAGGCCTTCAACTCCTCCTCCAACCACATTATCCTTTTGCACGCCTCCTGTTCCATCTTGACCATGCTGATCTTGGCCTCTTTAAACTTCCGGTTCAACTTGTTAGCCACCCAAACCTGGCATCTTTCAATCAACTTATCCGCCAATATCCAGGTAAAGTTCTGAGGAAATGTTGTCATCAATGAGCTGTGTAGGCGAGTGACCCTGCGAGTTTTGAAAATGATCAAACAACTGTAAGGTGTTGCCCCTTGAAAGTTTTTACAGGGAGGCTTTTTTAGCGACGCTGAGCTATTGTCTCAGTATTGGGGTGAGCAAATCTCACTTGCAACCGAAAGTGACCTATGCAATAAAGTTTGAGAGGGAAAATTGAAGTGGGCCAAAAGGTTGGCATTAGTAGCAGAGGTAATTCCAGCTGGTTCCTCAAGCTTCACTTTTTCAGGACCCTCGTTTTTGTTGGGATCAGCACTATCCCACTCTGAGAGCTGAACCAGATAATATTGATATTTTGTTTTAGTAATATCTTCCCAATCTCTGGAGGGGAGCTATTGAAGTCAAAAAAAACATTATATTTGCTAAAAAAGTCATTAAGCTTATCACAAATTGATTGAAGGTAAGTCACAGGTATCTTAACTGGCGTTTTTAGTGCATAGTCGCACTGATAGTTTTTGAGGCTTCCAGTATATTACTGAGTTTTGCTGCCTTCATCAAGTTTAGAAGCTAGTTCTCAACTTGTCCCAATTTCATCAATTTGGTGTTGTTGATGCTTGTTGGCCAAATTTGATTTGCATTTGGAACTTTTGGGCTCAAATTGGCTGAGCTTTGTTTCCACTTTCTGCTCTGAAGCGGCAGAGTGAGAAATGATATTGAGAGGAGGATTTTGCTTTTTATTACCTAAATAAATATTAGTGTTAGTATTAAAATTTATTGTTTTTATTAAAATTCGAGCACTTGGATTTTTCTGATCTTCTCTCTTTAACCGGAGGATGTGTTGTAGTTTGGCCAATTTTATTTTTATTTTATTTAAAGCCAAAAGGTTCTTGAACATAATTCTTTCATCACAGTAGACAGGTCCTAGCGTTCAATAGTCATTCCACGGGTAATATCTTCAAAAGCTTTCTCTCTCCTAGCATCCCAAATCCTCTTGAAACGTGATGCTTGATCACTTTAATAAAATATTGCCTTCATTAAACTTTTCTTCTTTATGATGCTGACATTTTTGCTCAATAACATCTTTTTCAATTTCTTCAGGCTTTCTTAATAGGTCAAGCAAAGGTTTCAACTGACTGGGAGTTTTGAAGTGTACAAAGCCTTCTGGGACACACTCAAAGGAATTATTTGGAAAGTCGGTCCCCACTGTTATTGGGTCTTAGCCATTCCAGAGGAGGTAGGTCAGAAGATCAGCGTCTGGAGTGCTCGCTGTAGGTTGATTTTCGCCCAAGGTTGAGGGTAACTCCTCAGGGTGCGCCTTGGAAGTGCTCCTGTAGTGAGCACCAGATATTGGGATTCTTCCAGATGCACTTTCTGGTGCTAATGCTGGGAAACCTAATATGGTGGCAGACTGCAGGAGGCTATGGTCAGTTGAGAGGACAGGGGCTTTAGGCGCAAGGTTGGACGAGACTTTGTTCATTAGAATAAAATAAAACTTAAATAAAATAAGATAAAATTATATCCTACTGAAAAAGTACTTTATTAGACTAAGTTGTATTAATATTTATAGGGTGCGTGGGGACACAGTGCCTCAAGGATCGTTGTGGCTCTAATCATTCAGGATCTTTCCTGGCCTTCCATATTGACCACCATTTTGAACCTTACTTGGATCTTGCCGCCCTCATGACCAGATCAGTGGAAACCCCACTTCACATGACTCAGAAAATGGGGATGTAAACTCAGGAACTGGGGATTTAAAGATTTCCCAAATTTGGAGTAATTTAAGTAAAACCCCATATTCAATATATCAGCTGATAATATAGACTTGGACCCCATTCTAAAACTTATTGGGCCATTTGGGATTTGTGCCCCTCGAATGAATGTATCAACCATTCCTCTGGACAAGGTTTCACCTATACCATGGAGAATCCCGACAGACATCATTGTGAATAGACTTAAACTATTTTGCATGCCCTCACCTATAAAAGGGCCTCTTTTTTCCCCATATGCAGTTACCTTGTCACTAGTACTTCCACTGGTTTGGGGTTTGTTTATATTAATTTAGCTGGTCAAGGAATGACCAATAGTACCACTCATGGTCTTATCCATGAAAAATGTATTTGACTAAGGTCACATGATCACTCCAGACAAGGGGAAGGCAATTTGTGAGTGGCCCACCCCAACTTTAGTTAAGGATTTGAGGAGCTTTTTGGGGGCTTGTGCCTTCCTACAAAAGTTTACGCCAAGACTTTCTGAGGTATCAGCACCTTTGTACAAGGCTAGTGAGTCAAAAATTCTCTAATTGTCCTATGCCCTTGAGGATGCCCTCCAAGCAGTGAAGTGAATCCTGCTGTCCACGTCAGTTCTTCACCATGTGGACCCTGAGAGGGAGTTTATAGTGGCCACTGATGTTTTAAACTTTGCAATAGTGCTGCTTTGTTACGATGGGCGAAGATGGAGTGTATCATACTGTGGTATATCTTTCTAGGAAAATGTCCTTGCCTGAGTTGAATTACGCCATTTATGACATAGAATTATTGGCAGTGGTGAAAGCACTAACCTATTGGTGTCATCATTTACATGGTTCAACCTAATCATTCCATGTTTGTAAATATCGCCATGCCCTATTGTACTACCGCGACCTCATGTTCTGAACCCACGGCACACCTGCTGGCATGAGACCCTGACCCAATTTATGTTCTATTATGAGTTTACAAAGGGCAAGGAGATTAGTTTGGCTGACGCTCTAAGTCTGAACCCTGTTTTAGCTCCTGATCCTAAGGAGGTGGAGGTGCACAATACTCACTTGGTGATTCCGCAGGGTAATATTGTATCCAAGCAGCCCTCCACCATGGCATGTGTGCTGGTTCTTGATTTTATAGAGAACTTAAAGGATTATGGTATGTTCAGAAAAGCCGTCCTTTCTCTGCCTAATCAGCAAAAATTACTATGGTCTTTTCCAAGAGCAAGTTAAATTGGGAGGATATCACCACGGGCACCATGTAAAGAACGAGATGGTGTGGTTTCAGGGATACTTATAGGTTCCTGGAGGTCCACTCCGCCTGGAAATAATTAAGGACCACCATGATGGGAATACTTTTGAGCACCCTTGGAAGGCGAAGACCTTAAAAACTGATTTGCCATATATAATCTGGAAGGGAGTAGCTTCACAGGTTGCACGTTAATTGTAGGAGTGCCTGGTTTGCAATAGGATGAAAATTTAAATCACCAGCCTCTCGACGTGTTGTTGGTACCAGTCCAAAAGGCAGAGGGCCTTGGACTTCCCTATCAGTTGATTTCATATGTGGAGCTACCTGTGTTGGAGGGCTATGATGCTATCATGGTAGTGGTGGACCAGTTTACAAAGGTCGGCCATTTCATTCCCTATAGCCCTACAGTAACAGAGGCGCAGATGGCTAGGGTATTTGTTTCTCATGTGTATTCCCTCCAGGGGGTGCCCCAGGAGACAATTAATGAAAGAGGACCCAATTTCACTTCCACATTTTAATAAAATTTGTACAAAACTCTTCAGATTCATCTATGTCATTATATTACCTACCACTCCAAATCATATGATCAGATGAAGCGAGTGAACCAGTGCCTTGAGTAGTTCTTGCGGTGTTACACTGCAGCTGACCATTCTGATTAGGCTTCCCATCTTCCCTGGCTCAATTTTAGTTATAACAACGTCATGCATGCTTCCATTGGGTCATTTCCCTTCTTTGCCAACTATGGTTTTAGAACCCTCTTTTAACATGGAACCCAGAGGTGGGTCCAGGGTGGAAGCAGTGGTGGACTTCGCCAAGTCCATCAAGAAAGTACACCGAGGGGACAATACCAATTTAGATGCCGCCATGAAGGTATATAAGCAGAATGCAAATGATAAGAGAAGGGTGGGCCATCCTACAAGGAAGGAGATCTCATGATGCTGAATTCCAGAAATATCACAATCAAGCATCCATGCATAAATCTGGGGCTGAAGATGATGGAACCTTACCACATTATCAGAAAGTTGGTTCATGTTTCATACAAATTGGATCTTCCACCATCATTTCAGATCTTTTCAGTGTTCATGAAAGCAAGCTGACCTAGTTTGAGGGTCCCTCATCTAGGACTCTGGAGGCATACCTTGTGAAGGGGACCACATAGTGGGAAGTGGAGGAGGTTTTTGCCTCCCAACATATAAAGAGAAAACTGGAGTACCTGGAACTGTGGAAAGGATTTGATGCCGCAGAGAATAGCTGAATCCCAGCATATGACTGTGTCCATTATCAAGACATCATTGATGCAATCCATGGGCGCTTACCAGATGCAGCAGGGCCCAAGGCTAAAGCAGTTGTCGCCGCCATGAAGCTGGACCCCACCCACAAGAACTTTTCCCTGGATGCCTCCTCTGGTGGAGGGGTGGCGCCTCACAAGAATGGGAGGATAATGTCATAGCTAAATGACATAGATGTGGGGACAGATTGTACCAATAAGGCTAATCCTGAAGAGGCGAAGGGGATCAAGATGATGAACCTGCCTGACCTGAGGTACACCATGGATTAACGCTGGGTAAGGGCAAAATATGCCCAAGTTGGTTCTGGGCGTACGCTTGATGGTCACAAGAGCATTACATTCTTAGCTTTGAATTGCACCAGTTATTTTAATAAATTACAACAGGATGTTTTGTTTGCTTAGAGCATGGGATTTTGAGGCTCTTTTGGTTTACCATATTGCCAAAACAGGTAGAATTTAATTTCAGTCAATCACTCAAGTGTGAGCTTACTAAAGCTATAGTTTAACAAAGGATGGTAGGATGTGATTATTGGTGGATTATGTGCAGTGCCTCGCCTGAGGGAAAATGATACACTGATTCATTAAGTGTAGTGTTTTAAAACCAACCTTCTTCAATAGTTGACTTGGTTTTACTAAATCTACATTTTTTTATTAATCATATAGTCCCTTGGTCTGACTTATTTGCAGACCTCTTGGAAGAGATCAATAATGTTATAGGTCATTTTATCTTGTCTAAATTAACTTTGGATTCTGTTTCCCGCTGGGAAATCCTGGACCCCTACAAATTGAGGCACCCAAAAACCATAACAATGATATGCACTTGGTTATGGGCACCCCCCTGGGATCCAGCCAAGTCCTCACATTTTTTATCTAGTGATTTACACAATTTTGTACACCGTTTCCTTGGGTCCCCTGTATACTGGCACCTGTCATGAACTTAACTGATAAGAATTAGACTGGGCTCTCAATCAGGGTGCGTGAGCACTCAATGGAGAGCCCAGAATGGCATGGGCACAGCGGTCCAAGCGATTTAAATAAGTGGGGTTCTATTGGGAACGTGATGGAAGTAAAAGTTCAATAACTTACCAAAGGCCCCAAGGCAAACCAAATGGTTGCAATGAGGCAATTGAGAGTCTTGTGGGGGAAACCCCCAAGGGCAGGAGAGTCAGGGAGGACAGTAACTCCTCCAAGGTTCACAGTTGCTGGCCTTCAGGTTTGAACAAGTGAGCTTGTGCACCAACAAGGGGTGGCACAAGAGCCGCCGCGCAACAAGGGGTGAGAGCAGAGGGGGGATGGAACCCGCAAGGAGCGTTGGGGCTGAGCTCTCCCTGAACAGGGTGCTCTAGGCTGACAGTTGGGCTGGACCATCAGTGGGTGGACCAGGTAGGGGCCCCACCTCTGCGGGAAGTGGAGTAGAGGTACCCCTGCACTGTTCCAACAGGGAAGTGGCTTTGGGGAAGCCAACAGCAGAACAGATTGGAGGGTTCACATTAAACTGTGTAAGATAACGGATGAGGAAGTGAGTTCATCATTGAGGGCGAGCTGAATTATAATATTTGCAATCTGCTGCTGTGTGGTGGGGTTGATCAACTGGATAATCCAGTTGGCAAACATCAAAATAAGGATATGGGTGGCAGCGCACTTCACTGGATTGATTGGCAAAAATTTCAATTAGTAAAACAAGGTGGATGGAGGCTGCTTCAAGTTGAGTGAGGTATATGGGATTTATTGGGCGCAAAGCACAAGAAAGTAAGAGAATGAACCAACAACAGCCCCTGGGCAGGGCAGTTGCCTTAAATATAAAAAAATTTCATGAGGGAGGTGTTATGGGATTAGTCATTTGGGGGTTGGCAATGGGATCTAATTGGCTGGTGGGAGAGTTTGGGGGGATGCTCAAAGTCCTAGCAAAATTTGAAAAAAAAACTTTAATAAATCTTCCCACATTTTTGGGCCCAAGCCAGGTCGATGGTGCCAATCTGGGCTCTGACCATCTGAGTTGGCCTTCTCACATGATTTGGATTTCCCAGATTCATCCTGGGGGGCTGTGGCAGCTTGGGTAAGTTATTTAAGACCTGGTATGAAAAATAAATTGGGATGTTTGCATGATCTGAACTTCCTGGATCTGTCCTGGAGAGTTGAGGCAACTGGTCCAAGTCATTAAATGCCTGGTCTGAGATTGACTTGTGCCCCAAACTGATTTCTGGAACTGGCCAGTATGGACCGGCTCCCTCAGGCTGGAAATTTGCAGACTAGGCCCCAAGGTTGGCGCAGGCAATTACCTCAAAATTTTGGCCTAATTTGGCTGGAGAGTGGGAGGTCCCAGGGGGCTGCTCATGGCCCCTGGATTGCACAAACTCTCTGCAGACCCCTCTATTAAACTTACCAGGGTTGAGGAGGGGGAAGGGGTGGGAACGGGTTATCCTTGGGGGGAAGAGTGATCACACAGCGCTCATCTACCACATGCACCAAGTTGCTCAACTATGACAGGAGGTCCACTTGGGCCTTAGGGCCCCTTTTTGTCCAAAAGTTGTATTGCTCTCTATCCAGGTGTAGGGGCTGGTCTCCAGGACTTACAGCACCTTTCAGGATGCCTTATTTCCTTTACTGTTAGGTACTTGTTCCCTGGTTGTGTAGCTGTGCATTCTGCACCACCTCTCAGAGAATAAGGAAGTTACAGATACTCTCTTGAAAATTTGTGGCAGAGATTACCAGTAGAGGAGCAGTTACAAACTTCCCTCAGGGATGGCTTCTTACCATTGCTACCTCATGAAACACCTCCTAAATTTTCTGCACCAACTATTGGGTGGTGAGTCGTGGAGGATGAGGTGCAATCTTTAGGGGATATACCATCACCCACTTCTCATCTACCACATGGGCTAAATTACCCAGGGTATCAAGAAGGACAGTTACCTGCTTAAACCCCTACTTGGTTTAAAATGGGTATTCCTCCAAATTAAGCTGCGCAGGTTACTCACCCAGACTTACAATCAGTAGAAAACTGCACTTCAGGTGATCACTTCATTACAACAATATTATAAAATGGAATTTTATTCTTTTAGGTACTTGATGGTGAAAAGGGTACTTTGATAATCAACTCTCAATACAGATTTAGTAGATTTTTTTATAGCTGCTGTAAGAATTATAAGTAAAATTTTCCTTTTACCCATCTAGAGTACTAAAGGGGCACTATCTTATACTTTCAAGTACTTTATAAGTATAAGAATCATATATCACCTCAGCTATACAATAACTCGATAGCTATCTCATCATGTATTTCATATCTTCAACCATTTATTGATTGGCTATCCATAATAATAAAAGCAAGTGTATATATGTGTGTGTGCGGTGCCCAGCCAAAACTACATCATGTAGAGTTTTAGAAATTTATCTATAGGTAGATGGGAGGGGTCCATGTGCACCTCAAAACTGAAATTTTTTTAATTTCATATTAAAATAACAGTTTATATGTAAGAAGTAAAAATTTTATATTTATTGGTAGAACTTGGTATATTGTTACAGCTGAGCAGTTTAATATACGGTTGATTTGATAGGCTAAAAAGTTTTGGCAAACAGTTGGTGGGTTTAGTTAAATATTGTAAGCTTGATGATTTTAGTAAGCATTTAGTGATTGGTAATTCAAATAAGTTAATTGGTTTTGGTAGGTTATTGTTTTAGTTGTTGGTTGCTTTAAAAGTTCAACAATTGGTTTTAGAGAGTGGTGGTTGGTGGTTTTAGGTTGATTTAATGGCTCAATGAGTTCAGGTAAATGGTTGATGTTTTAGTTAATTAATAGGTTTAATTGACTTTGGCTGAGTGATTATTATATTTATATTGATTCAATAGAATTTAATTTCTTAATTTTATTGATAGGCATCTACCAATATAAAAAATTCAATTAGGATATTCAGATAAACTTTAAACTGTTGAGTAACTAGTTGACTTTGATGTATTTCCCAACAGGTGGTGGGCGGTGGAGCATAACTCTCAGGGTTTTCAGGATTGTCAATTTGGCAGACGTTGTCAGTCATCCTGGGTGTTTATGTCTTAAAACACACAGGGAAGGATATTTTTTAAACTGTAAGATACGAAACACAAAAAGAAAGGTAAACTTTATAATCTGATGATTTATTGTGATAATAACCAAAGGTATTTATACCTGTTTATAGGGATATTATAGTGCCTATAATGTTCTAGGAGAATCAACTGAATTAAGATAAAAAATGAATAATCATTGAATGGGAAAATACTATTCCAGTGGATTATAACGGAATTATTAATACGTTCAACACTCCCCCTATTCATTTTTATACTGGTAAATTTAAAGCCGGTTGCCATTGATGGTTGACTGATATGGCACTCCGTTAAAAGTTTCTAGGTTGTAGTTTCCATAGGGGAGTACTTTGGTAACTCTAAACGACCCTTTATAATGTGAGTGAGTTTTCTTGGAGCAGTAGTTTATAAGTTCATTTTGATACAGGAGGACTAGGTCTCCTACTGTAAAGCCTGGAGGGTCTTAAGGTTGTTATCATAGTTGGCCTTCATTTTATGAGCATGATACTGTACCAGTTTCTCCATGTCAGACCTTTTTAAGTGGCGACTTGAAGGGAAATGGTTGCTGATTGCTTGGCCAATGGGTTGGGCTGAAACTTTATTCCAAACAGTAGTTCATATGGCGTACACTTGGTAGTACTATGGATTTTAGTTTGGTATGCCCAAAGGATGGCAAGTAAGTGTTCAGGCTAATTATCAGGGTTGTCTGTTATGCTTCATTCCAGGGCATGCATCAGTGTTTGATTCATTTGTTCCGTTAGACCATTACACTGAGGGTTGTATGCTGTTGTCATGGAGTGATGAGTGCATACCTGGGCCAACAATTCCTCATTTAATTTATTATTGAAATGTGACCCCCGGTCAGTCAGTATAAGCCAAGGTAGTCCATAGATAGTAAATATCTCTTCATATAGGAAATGGGTTGTGGTGGCTGCATCAGCTTGGGTAACTGCTTTAGCAACAGGCCAACGGCTGAAGTATTTGGTGACTACTAGAATATACATTGATCCATCAGTGGCAACTCTTAAAGATCCCATAAAGTCAAGGCCCTAGATCTCAAATAGTCCATGTGTTGTTATAGGGTTCAGGGGTTTCTGGGCACCTGGTGACTTAGCAAAGGCTTGTCAGTCATGACATGTGGATACATAATTACTGACTTCAGTGTAGGCATTTGGCCACTAGTACACAGCGAAGAGTCTCAACAAGGTGGCTTGTACTCCAAAGTGTCCAGCGTCATCATGGGCCTCCTTCATCCGATTCATGCGTTGGTTTATTAAAAACACATGGGCCACTGATCCTTTGGTATGTACATACAGATGCCCTTCAAATGTTAGAAGTTTTGAACAACGTTTCTTAAATGATGGCATATCCTGGATATCACTTGGCACTTCAAAATCTTCTAAGAACTTTCTTATCTTCAGGAGCTCATTCTTGAGATTTATCTCCTTCATATAGAAGATTGTTGGTCCCGCTGGGTTATTGTGAATTTGTGATAACCCATCTGCTAATGCGGTGAGCCATCCAGGGAGGTGCATGAATTCTAAATCAAACTCCATTAGCTCATATCTCCAGCGTACCCAGCGCCCATTTGGGATGGGATTATTTATTAGAGAACTTACTGCTGAGTTGTCAGTGAATACTGTGACCCGCCGGTCCAACTGATAATATTGAAATTTACAAAGAGCGAACACCACAGCCAGAACCTCTTTCTAAAATGTTGAGTAGTTGTATTCCGCTGGCCTAAATTTCTTGGAGATGAATTCAACAGGTAGGTACTTGTTTCCTCGTAGCTGTGTAAGTACAGCCCCAAAGGCTGAATCACTGGCATCTGTATACACCTTAAATTCTTCATTAAAGTTGGGGAATATCAGGATGGGAGCTTGAACTAATGCATTTATCAGGCTGACAAAACTCTGAAGGGCAGTATCAATGAAGTCACAAGTGGTTCCCTTCTTCTAAGGTCTTTACAATGGGGAAGCTCCCTTGCTGAAGTTTTTAATAAAAGGCTCAATAGCAGTTGACTGTTCCCAGAAAGCTAAGGAGTTCAGATGCATTGCTTGGGATAGGCCATGTAGAAATGGCTTCCGCCTTAGAGGGGTCAGTGCGTTTTCCTTCTGGTGAGATAATGTGCCTTAGCAGCTTCATCTCTCTAAAGAAGAGTATCAGATTTGACCCATTGATGCCAATGTTTGCTTCCTTAATCCAAAGAAGTAATGCTCCTAGGTTCTGCAGGTGTTGATTGAAATCAGTGGAATAGATGGTGATATCATCAAGGTAAACAGTGACACACTGACTTGTTAATCCACGAAATAATTCATCCATAAACTTTTGGAAGGTTCTAAGAGCTCTAGTAAGATTAAAGGGCATTTGAGTGTACTCAAAATGTCCAATTTTGGTTACAAATGCCGTTTTTGGGATAGACTCTTACTCCAATGCCATTTGATAATGTCCAGAGAACAAATCGATATTGGTGAAATACTGTGAGCCTCCCATGGTATTGAAGATGTCTGTGATCAGTGGAATTGGGTATGAATTTTTCATCGTTACTCAGTTTAGAGGGATGTAGTCAATGCACAAGCGTAGTTTTACATTCTTTTTTGGGGAATACTACAATGGGGAACGCCCACGGTGATTGAGAGGGGTGAATGAGGCCATTGATTACCTTTTCTTGATCTCGGCTTCAAAAATTTTCTCATGCTTGTGGTAGGCGTTAGGGTCATCTGGCAATGGATTTAGCATCACTGACATCAATCTGGTGTGAACCTAAGTTTGAGAGGGGAACGTCATCGCCATCATGGCAGAAAAGTGTCTCATATTGTCTGAGTAGTTGTGATAGATTTGCCTTTTACTGATCCTCCAAGTGGGTTAGGGCATTAATTTTTTCTATTAACTCATCACACCAGTAGGTAGACAGTTGCGCAGTGGTATCTGATGGCCTTTCTGGGTTAAAATATGTAACAGTCAGGGGTTTCATTCCTTTCTCTGTCTGCATAAACCATTAGTCTGAATTAAGCTGGTGTGTATTCCAAACTCTTTTAGTGCCTGTCAGGAAAGCAAGAGCTGGAAGATGTTGTGATCAAAAACTACTGCATCATTATAGCGGATTTTGCCAGCTATCTTCACAGGAAGGTTGAATACTTGACTACAACAATATTGTTGATTTCCACCAGCCATCAGGAAAACCATGTCGCTCTGAATGATGTCCTCATATTTAATGTCCAGAAGGAACTTCTTTGTCACAATATTTGCTGAAGAACCTGTACTAAGGAGGATGGGTACTGAATATCCAAAGAGGTACCCCATGATGCGGGGTGCTCCTGTATTGGTGAGTAGGGATCCCTGTTTTGGGCCTCCATTTTTGAAGCTAGACCAATGGCTTGATGAAGGTCTTGCCATAGTGCCGGGATGGACTTGCACAAGTCCCCAAAGGGTACTGGGATAATTGTCTCTTCTAGAATCATTGTAGCGGAGACCCCTTTAGGTCAGTATGACGCTGTATTAGGAACTGGTACCATAGGTTGATGTGGTACTCAAAATTTTTTGGCAGTTTTTTTCTTCAATACTTGATGGGTTTCTGTAGGGAAAACTACTGTATTAATTGGGTAGTGTTGGGGTTGCAGGTTTTCCATAGTCTGATTGGCAAAGTCAGGTAATTGAAGAAAGTATCATCTTGTTTCCTTCTATGTTCATCATATTCTTCCATAGGTACTCCATGTGGTCAATTTGGATTTTTTTACTCTGGGTTCAAAATGTCATCAATTTTCATTCTTTTAGTTGGGTCATATATATTGTGGCTGGCTAATTCTTCTTGCTTCCGTTTTTCAACAGCATATATTTCTGCCAGCAGGAGTTGTCAGGCTTGTTCTGTTTCAGGCTTTGCTGATAAGTACTCAATCTTTCAGAGGGGGGCTGAGGCTATCCTGGTGGTGGCCCAACATAGGGGTGTTATTAAGACATTGTCCCCATCTCATAGTAGTTACTTGATGGTGGAGTTGTACTAGGATAGGGATACGGCGGATAGGGTCCCACTGGCGCTCCTCCATAAGGCATTGGTGTCAAATTATGTAAGGAGAGTGTCTATAACACTTTCATTTCCAGCGTGGTGGTGCACGGTGCAAAAAGCCAATGCAAGGAAACTAGCCATTAATGCTAAAGCTACTAGTGCCCAGCAGAGGGTGCTGGAGCAATAATAACTCAAGCAAAGAAATGCAATAAGTGACTAGCCAAAAGTGTCACAGTGCACACAGAGAGAAGGGTAAACGACCCAGGTTGGAGGGTACCCGAGCGAACCAATAGTGCTTGAGGGGATAATCTTACTGTGTCCAAAATGGCAAGGTTAATGGAGCGTGAGACCTCCTCAAAGAGGTTTGCGCACAGGATCGTTAGAAAAATCATAAATAAAATGGTAAAATGGGGAAATTTTTTATTGGGAAGTCGACCAACAAGGAATATTGGTTGGGGAAACATACTTAAACTTTGACAGGGGAATAAGGGGTCCGCTGAATTGGGCCCAAGCACTGACCCACCAATAAGCACACACTACCATCCCAATTGGTAGACTACACCAAAAATAACCTCACTCGTGTAATCAATCGAAGTTGTATTCAGCCCAAATGTGTGATTTTGTAAATGGAACGGGTTTCAAAAACCCATTCCTCAACTAACC
>JAKSZP010000826.1:0-28356 GCA_022478985.1 Massospora cicadina | reverse complement strand
GGCACGCTGTCCACAGTTACCTGGGGGGTGGGTGTTTCCTTCAATATTGAATAATGGAGTGCAGGATCTGGGTTAGGTCCTTCGACCCCTCAGGGGCAAACCAAGGGCTTTCCGGACACAGGTGGTATCAGCATAAAGATTGATCTCAAAAGATTATATTTTGCTATAAATAGTGAGACCATCTTCAGGTGTTGCTCTAAAATGGCATATTTTACCATAGTAGGCAAAAAGTCAAACATGAGGATAATTTGGTTTGATTTTATCCATCTGGTGCATTTGGTTTGACAACCTGTTGCCCTTCGGGGCTGTCAATCACTATGCATACTGCAGCAGCTTTGTCTGCTGCCTCTTTATTTTGAAACTGAGGTCCAGCCAACCGTGTGACATGGAGTGAGGTATGACATACACCACAGTTGGGAAAAAAGTGTGCACATCCCCACAAAATTTTTCCCATAGAGCTGTTTGTTGGATATCCAGAAATACACAGACTTGTATTTCACCAACAAGAGGAAGGGAGTGGCATGTTGATGTACTGGTTGCATCGCTTACCAAGTGAGGATTTCTGGGGAAATAGTGACTGCCAGTTTTTTTTAAATTTTCTATTCTGCCAGTTTCTCCGCATTTCAAACTTTTGAGGCCGCAGTGGCCCTACCACCTCGCCCTTTACCTTACTTGCCCAACTGCTCCCTGACATGGGTGCAGACTAATCTCCTCTGTGAGATTATCAAACTAGAATCAGACTTGAATTGAATAGTTACAAAAGGGATTGCAATGAGAGAGTGTTTTGAAAATTTAATTACCAGTATATTTGTTTATGAGATACTAAATATAATCTATATAGCAATGATTTTAATTTTTATATAGAAGTAGTGAGGTTTAAAAATAATATAAAAGAGATAGTGTTCTTTAAATTAAATTGGGAAAAAGGAACTACTTTTAAAAGATGCACTAAATTTTTTAGATAATAAACCACTGGCTTTAACTTTTTTAGGGACTATATTTCTTAGAAAAAAAGTATTCCAGGTGGGTCAACCTTGGGACAAATACCACACCGAGAATTTTTCTAGCCAGAACTGGTTTCGAACTCAAAACCTGCATAAGGGTGGAAGCATTTACCTGCCAGGATAATCACCCCTCTGCACTTATTTAATTTTAATTTTTATTCGAGGTGGGCCGACCTGGGGACGATACCGCACCGATTAGTGAAGTGAAGAAAATGGGAAAGGAGGATAAAACCCGGAAAACCTCCATGCGCGGCGTATGATAGGCCAGGAACTCCATGGACCGCCTTTGCTATTCGCTATCTCGGTTCGGGGCATTGGCGCGCAAAACCAACACAGTCAAAATCGTCCCCTACCCAAAGTCCATTACCGGGATCGAACTCGGGAGGCAGTGGTAAATTTTATGTTTTTAATGGAATCGGTATATTGTTACGGCTGAGAAGTTTGATATTTGGTTGATTTGTTAGTTTAAATGGTTTTGGCGAGTGGTTGGTGATTTTGGGTTGATTAATAAGCTTAACGGTTTTAATAAAGCAGTTAGTGATTGATTGATTCGATAAGTTAATTGGTTTTGGTAAGTAGTTGGTGATTTTGGTTGTTTTGATAAGTTTAGGTTTGATTTACAAATACGAAGCGGATGGAAATTGGTTGATTTGGTATATTAATGGTTTTGTTATTAGCAAGTGGTTGGTGGTTTTGGTTTCGATTTTGTTAAGTTTAGTTTTGCGAGGCAGTTGGTGATTGGTTGATTTGGTATATTTAATGGTTTTAGCTAAGCGGTTTGGTGGTTTTTCAATATGGATTATCTGATAAAGTTTAAACACCATAGCAAAGCACAGGAATCTTGATGTTAGTTATATATAATCTTAAAAAAACCTGCCCAATTTGGTTCCCCTAATTATTAAAATACTTTTGGCAAGTTAAGTAGAAGTTGATTTAGTAGTTTGGAAGATATATCACATACACAATGATTTTAAATATATAGAGATGTTTTGGGTAGCAGTTTGGTGTTATTTGATTGACTCGATAGGTTTATTTTGTTTGGCTGAGTGGTTGATGGCTTTTGGTCAAATCAATAGGACACAGTTTAGTTTTGAGGGGTGATTAGTTATTGGTTGATTAGATAAGTTCAGTTAGTTTTAGTTGAGTGGTTGGTGGTTTTGGTTGCTTCGATTGAGCAATTAGATTTGCTCGAATAAGAATTGCTTAACTATATATAAATTCTAAATTAATAAATTAGAATCGCCTGAAATTCTAGACACCGTAGCGAAGCGCGGGTAACTCCGCTAGTCTAATATAAAATCTAAAATAATTGTTTCAAATCATCAGGTAAGTTATAAACACCGTAGCGAAGCACGGGTATCTTGATGTTAGTAAAATACGAGGATTATTCGGAAAGTAAGGTCCGATTTCTTATAAAAAATACGAGGGTTATTCGGACCTTACTTTCCGAATAACCTTCGTATATTGTGGATTAAAAGATCGCATTTCTTTTATTAATTTTGTTCCGATAACCCTTATTTTTGGAGTTCTTTAGGTATGGAAGATCAAGAACTTAATAAAATTAGGCTCAAAGGCTAGCACAATTACAGGCTAATACTGAAGGAGGCGGCGTCCCTGTAGGGTCTTCGAATTCCACTTCAGGTTCATCCGATGATGTAAAGACTCAACGACTGGAAGAACTCAGAGATCGACTTCTCCTTCAAATTCTCGATAATGAAGCTAGACAAAGGCTACAGAGAATTTCGTTAGTCAAACCTGATAGAGCACGTGCGGTGGAAGATAGATTGATATCTTTGGCTCAAACTGGGCGCCTACGTGGAATTATTACTGAACAAACTCTTATTCAATATTTAAGTCAGATCAACCAGTCTTATTCAAACTCTGATCCTTCTGTTGCATCTGACACCAATACTTCGGGTCCAAAAATAGTTTATTCGCGAAGACGGTTTGAAGACTCTGAGGATGACGAAGATTATGGCTTATAGTTTTTACGAAGCTTGTAAGTTTTATAGCGTTTTAAAGATGGGAAGCTTATTTTTTATCCGGATAAAGATTAAATGACGCAGATTAGCCCCAAGCTTTGGTAAAGAGTTTTTTCTGTTTTTTAGCACTAGATGGTCCTTTTTCTGTTTTATTTATTGTTTTTATGTTATGATTTTCAAGGCGTATACATTATATTTGACTTTTCTAAATTTTTATAAGATTTTAAAGTGCCATATTTGGTTATACATTTTTAAAAGATCTTTCTGTTAATCTCAGACTATTTTTTACTTTATTTAATATATAAGCTAACTACATTTTTATAAAAATTTGCTGACAAGTATTTTATATCAGCTTTTATGCTCTTGTTTTTCAACCATTTGCATGTTCAATATGAGCCTTACTTCAAAAGCTTTCTAAAAGGCTTACTTGGATTTCTCAAGCCGATAAGTGGACTGGTTAAACTTAATCTTTTAGTTCAATTTAGTTAGTTAAAGGCTTGATTTATATAAGTATGATAAATCAAGCATCGGTGAATTGTCTTGGCTGCTAAATAAAAGTCACAGTACTTAATAATTAAGTTTTAACCGTTTTATACAGCCACTTGTTGTTTTTCTATTTACTGTTAATTTTCCTTAGAGCTGGATGATCACAAAAGTCTTGAGCACATGATAGGTAGTTTTGGGCTTCTAAAGCGATACATTTGGAAGTTAGATTGTGACAAATTTTAATTAAGCAAATGTGCAATACTTTTTCTATTTAGCTAGTTAATAATTTGTAATTAATGAACTTTATGTTTATTTATATTGCCAAACATTTTATGACAAAGCTAAAATCCTTTCAAAGCTCTTATTGCATATTTTTTATTTAATTAAAAAGGCCCACATGGATACTATACTGACTTAATAGAAAAAGTATTGCACATTTTCTTAATGAATTTTTCACAACTTGAATAAATAGTATTTTGGATACTTTGTTATCTGCTACTCTCTCTTCCCCTCTCCAGAAAATTCAAAACGTCTATTCTGGTGGATACAGGTGCCTTGGAAAATTTCATAGATTAAGAATTAGCTGACTACCTTGAGTTGCAGCACCAACCTGGTGGTATAATTTAGGCAGTACCTGTCATAAAGTTGATATGACTGGACAATAAGTCACCTACCTGGCAGATTGTATTTGGGAGTTGAGGTGAGCCTTGAGATTGAGTGATTGATTATGTCGATGTGAAGTGAATTTTTAAAAGAAATAATAGTTTGGCAAATTTGGGGAATTCCACCAAAGTCTCAATGTGCAAATGAAAACCCTGGATTGTAGCAAACAGTTAGTTTACTAAGCGGAACATGTTGAATCTGCTGAGGAATACTGAGAATTAAGAGTTGAGAGTGAGAGTGAGGAGAAGGAGGAGGTTTTTACAAAGAAAGAGAAGAGTAGAAAGAGTAATGGAAGTAGCCATTAAGTTTATTATTAAATAAATTGGTATCATCAGAGGTAGTGAACTTTGGGTAGGGGACAATTATGACTATGTTAGCATTGCACACCAATGCCCCAAACTGAGGTAGCAAAAGCAAAGGCAGTCCATGGAGTTTCTGGCCTATCATACGCTGTGCATGGAGGCTTTCTGGGTTTTATCCTCCTTTCCCATTTCTTCAATTCCTTTAATCAGTGTATTGTCCCCAGATCAGCCCACCTCAAATAAACCAACTAATTGGTATCATCTGGCAATAGCTCCTTTATTAAACACTTTATTAATCTTATATAATGAGGGCCAGCTATCCTCATATCAAACATCTGTTGCTCAGTGTGTTTTATCCTGTGCAACCAGTTTGGCGGACTTAACCAAATCTGCCAAGTTAAAAAAAGTGGTGCTCACTACAGGGGGCCTATTGATCAATTTGTTAAATAGCTTCCATATTGGCCACACAATGGCGTAACTGGTTCTTTTGATGGGGTACTACCCCAGTTTATTGAGTTGCCACAACATGTGGAGCTGAAGTTTAATTTGGATACCCTACTTCAGGCCCAAAAAATGCTTTTCCATAAAAATAAAAATATAACCAATCAGCTCATCACAGTTTTTTGCCAACTGCACCTGGTGGGTGAATGCACCAACCAACTTGGCAACCTTGTGGGCAACACTACTAAGTGGCTGTACTGTGCAGAGTGTAAATAAATGAGGTTGTTATGGAAGGGGAGGTCTCGCAGTGACAAGCTGCCCCATTTAATCATGATGGAAATATACATGAGTTTATCAAGCAGTTTGAATTTGCTGTGGAGGAGGCTTCTGATTGACAGAAAGCTAAACTGTTGTTATCTGCTTTGGATGTTGCAAGCGCTGATCAGGTCTGTCACAGCTAGTGACATATTTCCTGGAATTAATCGCCCTTCTAAAGCCAAGTCCAACAAGCCCTTGGGGCAGAGACCAGAACCCCTAAGGGTCACCAATGACCTATCTAAGGTCATTGACAAAAAATGGGTTTTGGCTTTGCCAGCCAGGGCTGAGGAAAACGGCTTAATTGAGGCAAAAGCCCAGGTGGGAATCGAACTCAAGACCCAGAAAATCACAAGATATGAGGTTACAAAATCTGGCCAAATTTGAAAAACTTTGATTTTGTTGAAAAATGACAATTTGTAGCTCATATCAGATTCCAATAACCACTGGAATCTTCGTGAAGCAACCCACTATAAATTAAGTCCCAAGATGAGAAAGGCTTTGCTTTTCTCAGATACACAGATCATTTTAATAAAGTTTAGGATTTTGGGCACATTTCCTGTATTTTGGTTTTTTCAAAAAATACAACTCTACAAAGTTCTGCAATGGCTGGAGTCCATTTTCCGCTCTGATTTGCCCCTACTGTTGTACCTGAGTCCTCCATCTACTCCGCCACCTATTCTGCCAGCTCCGCCTCCTCCTACTTTGCTGCCTTTTGCCCTAGATTTTTCGCCACCCTTCCCAGCTCCCAGGGCCTCGTGTCCCTGATGGTTGTGGCCAGTTTGGTGTGCGTTTTGCTCCACAGATTTATTTGGAAACACAATAATGAACGTTTAGGACGTCTCTTCATTTTTCTGGGTCACTTGGCCTTGTTGGCACACCTTTGGCCTGTGTCTCTCCCTCCAGCGACCTCCTGCGCTCCAGTTTCCCTGACATTATCTGAGAAAAGCCTGGATTTTTTGTGAGTTTCTTCTACTGTTGGGTGGCTAGAGTTAGTCCAATCCTCTCAGAGTTGTCACCCATTGAAGCGGTCCACTGGGCTGTTACTTTTCTATCCCTTCTGGCCTTGGTTGTTACCTTCCTCAAAGGGTGTGCTGAGGGTGTTGCGCGGCTCCCCTCACTCAAGACGCTCATAAAGTGTGCAGTACCTGCCACTACCAGTCTCACTCTCCACTTTTCACGTGAATCCAAATTTAAAAATGAGATCTTTCAACACGTTGTCCAGCCTTAGAGCCCACCAGAAGTCTCAAGGCAAGAACTTAGCTGACGTCCTCCTCCTCCAGCTGCTGCTCCATGAGATTTCAGAGGGAGCTCACCAATGGTTACTCTCCACAGGTGAGAATAATAGATCCCTCCTGGAATCTCTCCCAGCATTGGAAACTTTTGTCAAGCCCTGCGAGTATCCCCCTGCTACCTTTGAGAACTATAACTCCTTTGTACACTTATCCCAAGGAGACCTCACTACAACTCAATACTTGCGCCTGTTTCAAGAGCGAGCATCAAGATTGGAATCTCTTGAACAGTTGAAAATGGCCTTCTCCCCAAAAGTCCCTAGATAATACTGGTGCTTCCCTTGGCATATGGGATAACCCACCCCCTCCTTATCTGGGACATGCTCCATCCTTGCATCCCTGTTGTCTATCAGCCTCTGTGCCCCCAAGCCTAATTGTACCGCTGAACTTCAGATACTAGAACTTGATGACTATATCACTGTGGGGCACCAACATGTTTTTGATCCAATGGTGATATATCCAGCTGAGACACTGGCCGTTATGGACACTTCCAATCTGATTCTAGAAGGCTCTACTTTTGTACTCTCCCAGTACCTCTTGAAAACAGCAGTGAGATCGCTGGAAAGTGAGACTGAAACTCCGTTATAGGTGGGGGTCCCCTCACTACTAGCCCTGCACCGCCGCGCTCCACAGAGTACTCCTCACTTTTGTCCTCAAAAGTAGAGGGGTTAGTAAGTCTAACCCATTTGATTCAGAGCATTCACTTCCTCCAGGGTATGGACCTGCCGTTGCCATTTTGGAACCTATGCCTTCTGTCCAACCTGTCATCCCAGTTGGCCCAGTTGAACAACTCTTTCCTATCACACCAGAGTCACCTCTTGTGGTGGACTCCATCCAGAAACGAGTAGAGATCCATGAGAGGATGATTGAAGAAGAGATAGCCATGGCTGACCCCACCAAAAGCTTGGCTGTCCTGACTGGTGTAGTCTCATGTGATAAAGATCTTCCTCCCAGAAACATAGAGCATTAAGCTACCCCACACCATTTAAGTCCCGTGGACAACTTTATGGCAATGTGAAGTCATATGGGGAAATTATTTTAGATACTCCACATTATACGCCGCCCTCTGGGCTTGGAGCCATCCTGTCATCCCTTGGCTCTGAGGAAAATAAACCCTCCTCTGCTTACTTCTTGTTCATGGCTACTTTTTCTTCTGCAGGGAAGAGCTTTCAAGCACTCGCTTTGGTGGACACTGGTGCAACTGAAAACTTCATCCGCCAAGAGTTGGCAGAGGCCCTGGAGCTACCCCTGGGAGTTGGTCAGTTTGTGAAGGGTGGTGCATCTCAAACCATTCCAAGTTATCGTGTGTTAACACCTGTTCCTTTCATTGCAGGTGATGGTTACTTTGTTGAGAGCTTCTCCTCAATAAAGAACCTCCTATACCCTGTTATTTTAGGGGTTGGCTGGTGGCGCCGATTTGACATCGCCACTAACCTTCTAGACTCTACCATGCATGCACAATTTCCTGGTGGAGTCACGGTTACCATTCCTTGCTTAGATGAGAGCGCCACGGTGCTCCCCAGAAGGTGGGGCCCCTCTCCTAAGGTGGGCCTAGCCTCTATTCAACCTACTGACGCCCTGACCCCAACACTTACTCTGCCAGAATGCATCCGTGGATATGCTGATCTGTTTGATCCCACAAAGGCCCGCCCACTCCCTGAGCACACCAAGTTTGACTTTGAGTTTAAGTTGACCGTGGATCTCATCAAGATATCCTCTCCAATTTACCCCTTGTCCCTGAGGGAGGAGGCTGCCTTGGACGCTTGGGTAGACGACATGCTCTCTAAGGGTCAAATCTTTTAAGAAATCCTCACCTGTGTGCTCCCCCTCCTGTTTGTAGAGAAGTCTGATGGCTCACTTTGTCCCTGCGTTGATTATGGCAATCTGAACAATGTAACAGTGCCTGACCCCCATCCGCTCCCTCTGGAGCAACAGATTGCCCATTACGTGGAGAAGGCTAGGGTGTTCAGCAAGCTTGACTGCCTCAACGCTTTCAACCAGATCCGCATTAAAGAAGGCCAGGAGTGGTTGACCGCTTTTTGCACTCAGAAAGGTATCTACCAGTTCAGGGTTATGCCATTTGGTTTGAAGAACGCTCCCGCCTGCTTTCAGAGGCTCATTGATGCTGTCTTGGGAGACCTTATGGGTACTTGCGCGATTGCATACATGGATGACATACTGGTCTTTTCCCCAGATGCAGAATCTCATGCCCGCCACCTTGTGTCTGTCATGGAGAGACTTTCACAGGCAAACCTTACAATTAAGGCTAGCAAGTGTGAGTTCTTCCAACCCAAGGTCGAGTTCTTAGGAAACATTATCTTCTCCCATGGTCACATGATTGCCCCAGATAAGGAAGCAGCTATCCGTGATTGGGTTACCCCCTCATCTCTCTCACGGAGTTACGCAGCTTCCTTGGGACATGTAACTTCCTCAAGAAGTTCACCCCCAGCTCTCAGAAGTTGCCGCCCCTCTCTACACCGCTTCAGGGAAGAAGATTTTTAGTTGGACCAATGAATGCAACGCTGCATTCCACGCCGTCAAGTCCATACTATTGTCCAGCCCAGGTGTTGGTACATGCAGACCCCAGCCGCCCCTTTATTGTCGCCACTGATGCTTCCAACTTTGCGGTGGGAGCTGCTCTGCTACAAGAGGGGGAGGATGGAGTGGAACGGCCTGTTGCTTACTTTTCTAAGAAAATGACCCTGGCGCAGCTCAACTATGCAATATATGATAAGGAACTCCTTGCAGTTGTTGAGGCAGTACAACACTGGCGCCACCATTTGCATGGGTCTAAGTGGCCATTTACTGTCCATACTGACCACAAGGCATTGATGTACTACCGCGCCCCCCAGAAGCTATCCCCTCACCAGTCCCAGTGGTTAGAAATCCTGTCAGTGTTTGACTTCAAATATGACTTCATTAAGGGCACCCAGAACATGTTACCTGATGCTCTATCCCAGAACCATGCTCTAGCACCTGACCCAGCACTAGTTGACGCCCACAATACCCAGGTGTTGATTAAGCTGGAACAGATGAAGGAGAGCCACTGTCCAACCCCGCTCTGCTTATGATGGAACCTTTGGAAGGTGATGATGACACCCCTTCCCATGTTAGGTTGTCCCAACCTCTGCCAGCTGACTATGATAAGATTAAGCAGGCCTGCCATAGAAATGGCAAATCCCTGGACAAAGGCTACCAGTTAATGGATGGGGTCATCCTCCATCAAGGCAAGTGTTGGGTACCTCCTGGACCCTGCGTGATGAAGTGATCCATAAAGCTCATGACCCTCCAACTGCTGGTCACCCTGGCAAGGACAAGACGCTTGAGTTGGTCCGCCGCTCCCACAGTTGGAAAGGTATTGCCACTGATGTGGCAAAATTCACAAAGTCCTGCTTGACGTGCAACCAGTCAAAGACAAGCCGCCTGAAGAGTGCTGGATTGCTTGTTCCCCTCCAAGCTTCTGAGGGCCCTTGGACATCAGTGTCTGTTGATTTTATTGTGGAACTTCCCTTGTCCCAGGGTTATGATGCAGTAATGGTTGTGGTGGACCGGTTCACAAAGATGGCCCACTTCATCCCCTGCAACACCACCATTACTTCAGTTGAGACAGCCCGCCTCTTTTGTAGATCACATCTTTTGCTTACATGGTCTCCCCAAGGAGATTATCAGTGATTGGGGCCCACAATTCACCGCTCAGTTCTGGGAAGCCCTGCTTTCCATCCTCAGCATCCGCCCCTGCCGCTCCACATCCTTCCATCCCCAGTCAGATAGACAGACGGAGAGGGTGAACCAAGGTTTGGAGCAATTCTTGCGTAGTTATTACAATGCTGAACAGAACAATTGGTCCTCTCACCTCCCACTGGCGCAATTTGCTCATAATACCTTACCATGCCTCTAAAGGCACTTCCCCTTTCCTTGCAAACTATGGTACAACCCCAGTTTCAACCTAAATCTGCAGATTGAGTCCACCGTCGTCACTGCCAAGGAGCGCGCTAAAGAGCTCAGGGACATACATCAGGCAGTGAAGGACCATCTCGTTGATTCTGTGAGGATCTACAAAGCATATTCTGACCAAAAGCGCCGTGAAGAACCTGAGTATAAGCCTGGTGACTTGGTCATGGTCAACGCCAATAATCTCCACCTGAAGCAACCCTGCCGCAAGTTAGGTCCCAAGCGTGTTGGACCCTTCAAGATCCTCAAGAAAGTTGGCCCATCAGCTTACCATTTTGACTTAACCCCCTCAATCAAAGTGTTCAGCACCTTACATGAATGCCTCCTGACCCCCTTCAATGGTCCCATGCCACCTCACCCAGATCCCATGATAGTGGATGGTGAACCCCAATATGAGATTGATGCCATTCTTGCTTCTCGCCTATCCTGGCGCCACCTGCAATACTTGGTGTCCTGGAAAGGATATGATGAGACAGAGAACAGATGGGTATCTTATTGGGACATGACCAATGCTCAGTACCTAATTCATGACTTCCACTCTAGATTCCCAGATGCCGCAGGACCTGCCACCCAAGCCTCTTTAGCTGCCATGAAGTTACCCACTCCCCACAAGAACTTTGCCTTGGCCAATGTCCCCTCAGGTGGTGTAGAACCCCATCCAAGAGCGGAGGGTGATGTCACAGCCTAGTGATATATTTCCTGGAATTAATCGCCCTTCTAAAGCCAAGTCCAACAAGCCCTTGGGGCAGAGACCAGAACCCTAAGGGTCACTAATGACCTATCTAAGGTCATTGACAAAAAATGGGTTTTGGCTTTGCCAGCCATGGCTGAGAAAAACGGCTTAATTGAGGCAAAAAGACAAGGTGGGAATTGAACTCAAGATCCAGAAAATCACAAGGTATGAGGTTACAAATCTGGCCAAATTTGAAAAACTTTGATTTTGTTGAAGAACGCCAATTTGGAGCTCATATCAGATTCCAATAACCACTGGAATCTTCAAGAAGCAACCCACTATAAATTAAGTTCCAAGATGAGAAAGGCTTTGCTTTTCTCAGATACGCAGATCATTTTAATAAAGTTTAGATTTTGGGCACATTTCCTGTATTTTGGTTTTTTCAAAAAATACAACTCTACAAAGTTCTGCAATGGCTGGAGTCCATTTTCCGCTCTAATTTGCCCCTACTGTTGTACCTGAGTCCTCCGTCTAGTCCGCCACCTATTCTGCCAGCTCCACCTCCTCCTACTTTGCTGCCTTTTGCCCTAGATTTTTCGCCACCCTTCCCAGCTCCCAGGGCCTCGTGTTCCTGATGATTGTGGCCAGTTTGGTGTGCGTTTTGCTCCACAGATTTATTTGGAAACAAAATAATGAACGTTTAAGACGTCTCTTCATTTTTCTGGGTCACTTGGCCTTGTTGGCACACCTTTGGCCTGTGTCTCTCCCTCCAGCAATCTCCTGCACTCCAGTTTTCCTGACAGTTTGGGGCAAGGTGAAAATGGCTCAGCGCAAGGCAATTTTTTTGAAAATAATTTCTAAAATAATGAATCCTTGGTAAAGTTTGTGGAGTGATTCATGACTGAGCTCATTTGTTGTTGGGAGCAAATATCTTAACTAATGAGGAGGTGGGCGTAGTAATGACAGCGGCTGTCAAGCCATCAAGAACTGTATAATACTATGTCATAAATTCTTCAAGAAAATGCAGAGCTACTAAAAACTCAGTCATTTATGCCATTTATCCATCACCTTTAGTGCTCCCAATGTGGAGCGGAATGCTCCTTCATCTGCTACCAAATTTTTATCAGGGGAAGGACCCTAACATCCCAGGTACAATCCGTTAGTGAATTATCATCCACTTAACATGTTGGCAGTTCCTTTCCATCCCCATTATTATAATTTAACTTATCCTCAGCCCAATAATAACCCATCTTTTACTATATAACCCAGAACTTTGGGGGTGATACAGAGACAAGGACTGTATATAAACTTATTTCTCACGCAGCCAAAGAGGCCATTATGAAGCTACCTGTCTGGGTAAGTTGAATGCTCATGAGGTACTGGCTGCCCTGATCAAACAGGGGTAAGGACAAATGGAGTAGAGATAGGATACTCTATTTCCATCAATATAACTTAATTATCTCTGATGATTCTAATGAACTACTTTATATCATCCCTAGTACACTCCCTGATGATTTACTATATCAACACATCACCTATGATATATTATCCTCAACCCAAGGAGAAATCCCAATAATGTAGACTTGGAGTTCTACCAAGATGTGAAAAAGCCTCACACCTGAGAAATCCTTGAGTGGAATGGTACAGTCAACAGCAAGCCTTCATTAAATGTTGCAAACCTAGAGGGGGTTAAAAAGCCCTTGGATTTTCATGCAATAAACACTAACAATTCCTCTTATTTGGAGTGTACATGCTGTAATATCTTTTTGAAAATTAGAAAAACTGGGTGATAATAGATAATGGTGCTCCTGTCAATATTATATTCACCAAACTTGTGGCTAGGCTTCCGCTGAAGCCTGATGTGGAACACTGAGTAGTTTATGTAACCGCAGGGGCATAGAGCACTGTGTCAGAAGGCACTTACATCACGCTGACTCTGAGGTTTGGTTCTAGGGTGCATCTTCTCCAGTAATGGTTCTTCCTAACAATCACTATTACATGTTGATTGGAGCTGCGTTCATGAGCAATTTGGGGCAGTGATTGATATAGCTGATGGAACAATTAATGTTTTGGGACAATAGATCCCCATTACTTTACATCTAGCGGAGTCCTGGAAGACCCATTCTTTTATTTAACCGAGGTAAGCTGACCAGGGGACAGACATTACCGAGTATATGTGAAACTAAGAGAATAACCAACAAATATAAAATTTGGGCACCCCAGGGTACTCAAGTTAACCCTGTTGCCATCAGGACTGCCAGGTATGGGGGTTGGTGCACTACTCCGAGGGGGTTTCCCTGCTATGGAGCAGGTGTGAAGGAAAGGGTCTGTGTGGAGGAACCAGAGTGGGAACCATGATTCTATGAGCGCTTTTTTTTCTTGGTCTCATATATCCATAGAGCCAGGCTTGGAAGTGCTCTAGTAAGTGGACATGGAATCTGTTAATAATCCCATGAATGGTTGGGACCGTGGCCTTGAACGCATCTAATGCAATTGTGTGTATTGTCCGCATTGCAATGGGTATTATTAGGGAACGGAATGTAGATGGGATTGGTGACTTGATCTGGAGCGCAAAGATACTCTTGATATCGAGAATTCCTGTTTGTTTTGAATCTTGAGCAGGCGTGCGACTTCCTGCCATATAGCTTTGGTTGGGGGGCATGTTTCTAGGCGGTGATGTAGGATCCCCCTCCACATACTGCACATGTTTTGTGGAGGGAGTTGGAGCGGTCCGCCATCCTATAGGTCCTTCTCAAACAGCGCCAGGCGTTTGCTCTTATCCTTGGTTGTAGGAGTGGGTGGTGTGTCATTTTCCACATTGCTTTCTGTGTGGTTAAATCATAGGGAATGTCCAGCATATCTAGGTATTCTATCCTAGCTATGCTTGGGGTTGTTGCGAGCATATCTCTCTGGGGGTGGTTTTCTGGGTTTCTTAATTTGAATTGGGGGCTGTGTCGTCCCCTTCCCTGTATAGTACACATGTTCTCTATGGTCCATCCCATACGGCGGATAGTTCAGAGGATATGTTTGAAATGAGGGGAGGTTCCATGTGGACCCGTTGCAGTAGGGTGCTTGGTAAGGTATGAAAGTAGTCTGGTTGGATTATGTGGGTTGGTTAATTTGAGCGCCTGTGCAAAGTTAGTCCTTGCTGCTCTGGACCAATGTGGTTGCAGGAGGTCTGGAGCAAGGATTTCCTTTATCCAGGTACCTAGGATGTGATTGGCATGGCTCTCAAAATCTATTAGTCACATGCCTCCGCTTGAGCGTGGGCCAAATAGTGTTTCCATCCGTATAGGAGGGTGAGAGCCAGGCCACAGCCAGCCCTGGATAAGCGCGCGAATTGAGGTTATAAAGGTAGGTGAGAAGGCTATCGCATGGGCCTGGTACCACAGTATTGGGAGGATGAGCGAGTTAGCAACTGTAACTCGTCCTGTTAGTCCTGGGGTTCTTCCCTTGAGGGAAGCGACGCGTTTGGATACCCGTTGTAACAAGTTACTTTCTATTGTCTCATTAGCATATCCCCCTGATTCTAGCCAGATCAAAGGTGTCGGACAGGAGTGGTGGTGGGAGGTGTTGCAAAGGGTAATATAATTGGGTTTTTTCTTCAAGTGTTGGTGTGAGGTTCTGATGTTGTGGCCCAATTGTTTGTGTATTTGCCCAAGAGGATGATTTCTGTCTTCCTTTTGTTGAGCGATGCATTGCTCACCTTGGAGTATTCCTCTAGAGTGCGTTCCAGCTGTCAGGCATCTTCATTTTTTGCTATACCTGCTATGCAGTCATCCACAAAGGCCAGTAACTTGACTGTTGGTTGTCCTTGTGCGGTTATCCCCATGAGACGTGAGTCAGTTACTCGGAGGAGTGGGTCAAAGCTGAAATTGTATAGCAGTGGGCTGAGGGGATCCCCTTGTTTGAGCCCTCTGTGTGGTTTGATATTGTTTGTTAGGAATCCAGGGCCGCATACAGCTATGGTTGCAGATTCTGTTAGGACCATCGCCCATTTTATGAATCTTGGTGGGATATTGAAGGCATGTAGACATTCTTTTAGGTATGGCAAGCTAACACGGTCATACGCCTTTTCCTGATCCAAGAAGACCAGGGCACCAGTTGATTTGGATTGGCAAATATTTGCAACAGGGTGAATGTTGTTCCATATTGAACGCCCTGGTATAAACCCAAACTGGTTGGGTGATAGGACGTCAGATGCAATTGCGCCTAATCTAGCTGCTAAAATTTTTGTTAGAATTATTGTGTCAGTGTTGGAGAGTGCAATTGGGCGCCAGTTGGCCAGGTCCAACTTGTCACCCTTTTTATACAAGGATATAACGTAGGATTCATGGCCTCCTGGTAATAGGCGTGTTTCCAACAAACTCTGGTTCATTGACGCCAATAGGAGGGGGGCGATTTGTTGAAAATATTTTTTGTAAAATTCGTAGGGTATCCCATCAGGCCCTGGGCATTTCCTATGTGGTGCACCGCGAATTGTTTCCCAAAGCTCCTCCCGTGTGATAAGGGATAGTATATTGTAATTTGGTGGTGTACTTTGTATCTTGGCAGTCTGAATAAATTCTTTAATTTTTTGTGGATCTGTTGGCATATCGCGATATAATTCAGTGTAATGGCGGTGTACTTCCTCCTTGACCTCCTCAGGGTCAGTTGCCACAGTGCTGTTGGTCTTGCAGACCTGTGTGCATGTGGGCTGGTTTCCGTGGGAGTGGAATTGGCGGAAAAGTATGTCAAACAGGTTTCGCCTTCCTTTACGAACTTACCTTTATTCAATACTTTGATTCTATGTTGGTGTTCAAAGATGAGATTGTTAAGTTGGGATAAAATTTCTGCCCATTTGCGTCCCCAATTAGGGCTATAGCCAGATCTCGGAGTATTTATTTTCAGGTGGTCTAGTTCTGCCAAGGTACGCTTGATTGTGGCTGTGTCCGCGGTGTACTTGCGTGATGCAATATGTCAGGTTTTGTTGATTAAATTTTTTTTGAAATTTCCCATGTTCCAATGGGATCTGAAGTGAATGGGGCTGTGAATTATAGTTTTTTAGCCTTGTTTTCAACCCAGTCAGATATCTCAGGCAATCTTATATTTTCTGGGTGAAGCTTTCTCAAGGCGACACCTGTGTGTGGGATTGGGTTGGCGCTAACTGCACCATAACTAATCAGTGATCAGAAAAATTGAGCTTTTTTGTTGTAAATTTGGAGATTCTTGAGTGGTGGGATTGTGGGATGAGGATGTGGTCAATACGACTCATTGATATGAGCAGTCCCTCACATATGTTGGGTCTTGTCATATGGGGAAGGATTGGTGAATTGGGAGGAAGAGCATCCTGTAAGCCAAGAGATGCCTTCATTGTGCGATATTCAATGTGTCCAGGTGGGTATCCCCTGGGATTAGGCCATTGATCTGTATTGGGGTTATCCCAGCAGTTGAAATCGCCTAACATGATGATATCTGGTGGGAGGGTGAGGGTAGAAATTTTTTTAATTTTTTTTTCTCTCAGTTGCAGTGCACGGTGCATAGATACATGCTAACGAAATTATTTCATCTTGGCATGTGATTGTTGCTACCAGGACTCGACCAAGCGAGTGTGATGATGAATTTGTAATTTTAAATTTTTTGTTGTTTTGGACTATCACCCCACAGTGGATGTCCATACTGATTGTGATGGTGCGACCCTGGTTGACCAGGATTCTTCTTCCCCTTGTAGGCAGTGGGTTTCTTGGATGGCCAAGATGTCTACAAGAGGTTTTTGCAGGAATGCCAGCTTTTTGGCTTGGGACATATGAGCCCTGGCTCCCGCAATATTTAACATCCCTATTGACACTGAGGTGCTCGTGGCGCCTCAGGAGCAGTTGGGAGGACCCTCTGGTCCTATCCCACCGCGGCTCATTTTGGCCATGCTCCGCATCTGTACTCCAACTCTTTCACTGTCATTGTTGGTTCCCTTTATCTGACCCAATGATTCAAGGAATTGCAGTTTTTTGCATTTGCATCAACTTTTCCTACACAGGTCTCATGTTGATTTGATGCGGGTTGTTGATTGGATTTTATATTTTGAGGTTCAACTTTGTTGCATTGTGCACCTCATTTTCACCCAAATTGCGGTTGCATTGTTCCTCAGTATGTGCATGACTGATGACGCTTTGTGGCTCAGTCTGGTTACTGTGAAAATTTTCGACCTGGGCATATTGTTCTGATTGGTTGGTTTGGTGAATATCTGAAATATTCTCTTGAATTTGTCCATGGTTAATGGCGGATTCCGCGTGTGCCGCCGCTTCAGCCGCTGCTCTCTTGCGGGCTTTTTGTGCTGCTTTACGCTGTTTACTTGTAACTGGGTCCACGATGGAGTATAGTCCATCTTCACCCCAGCGGAATGGGTGGTGGCCATCAGTCATTTTGGCGAAGTTTTCATTATCTTCATCCATAGCTTCTTCACAAAAATCATTTTCCATTAAGCCCTCTTTTACAGGGCATGCATGTTCCTTGTGGCCCAGTGAGCCACAGTGGTTGTAAATGGGTGGTGCGCGTTCCAGTGTAACTCGGAATGCAGCCAACTGGCCCCCATCTGCAAAGTGAAATTCTGCTGCGCGGGGAATTCTGGATAAATCCTCTTCCACTTCTGGGAAGGGGTTGATTACAGCGATAGCTTTTCCCATGCATAGGTCGGGCATTAAGTGAAATTTCTGTAATTCAAGTTGTTGGGTTTCTCCGTAGGCCACAAGACCTTTGCAAAGCTCCTCCTCAATTACCTTATGAGGAAGGTTGGTGAGGAGCGAGTCAAAGGAGATGAACAAAGTTTTTGCTTTGTTCCATCTGGTGCGTGCGGTGCGCACAATTTTTTTGCCCTCAGGGAGGGCAATTTCCACGCAGATTTTTGCTGCGGCATCAGCTTCATTGGCTGTTTCAAAACCAATATCAATCCAGCCGCGGCCCATGTTGTTGGTGGTTACGTACACCGCGTGAGGGAAAAGTGAGGGCTGTGCCTCATATGTTTTCTCCCACAGGGTTGGTGACTCATCCCCAAGGAAGAGTCTGATCCTGTGTTCCGCCTTTGACAAAGGTTGGTTGAATTGAATGTACATGTATTGCTCGTGCTTTACAGTAAATACCATAAACCCAGATGGTGTCTGAGTTTGCGATTTCTTTGCAGATTGGGTTCCTGGTCCCCCTCCAAGGCGTTTCTTGCCCTTAGTTGTACCGTTAAGTGCACCGCTTGCCGCGACGCTCACCCATGTTGTATTATTTTTGTTATTAAAGTCGCCCATCTTTCCTGTGTGTGATTATCCAAATTTGCTGTTCAAATCGAATTGTAGTAACTAAAGTGATTGTTACGAGAAAGAAAAGCTTCCCTGGAAGACCCATTCTGCTCCAGTCAAAGTAATCTTTTATATAGTGATGGGGTGATTCCTGTACACTATCAGCAAATGAAGTGGAGAACCTGAGCACTTCCTAACCAGATTTACAAGTACAGAGGGATTCTGCTATGAGCTGCGAGTGCTTTAAGCATGCCTTCTGGGCATTAGGTCATAATAGGGATGGAGCTTGATATAGATATCCTGTAAGGCATATATGGTGAGATTATGGGGCCCTATCAGCAATTGCTGCTCAAACCCCATGTGGCTCCTGGGCTCCTGTTACCAGGGAAGGGGGAAGTGAAGGTGTTAATAGCAAACCTGAAGAAGGAATTTATTAAGGGTCAGCGGTATCAAGTGGTTGCTTATTTGAATCTGATTCCTATCAATGAGGTTTACCAGATACATGACTTTGGTTTGTGGGAAGATCTTGGGCTACCTTTAAAACCCTCATCTGGCATAATGACTGTGGTTCCACACGAGTCTCTAACTGGTCTGTTGGAGGATCAGAAGGACAGGGTTATGGATCTATTTGAGAAGTAACAAACCATCTTTGCATCTGACAATCATGACTTGAGATGCTCACACAGGATTGTGCATTGGTTGGACATAAGGGGTCACCCTCCTATCTGGTCACAGCCTATCCATCACTCCAAGGTGGCGGAAAAAGTTATATCCTCTGAGATAGATAAAATAGTTGAACAGGGAATGTTAGAGCCATCCAAGAGTCCCTGGGCGTCTCCAGTTCTAATTGTCAAAAAGAAAGATGGCACCAATCAAGTAATAATTGACTATCAGAAGTTTAATAGCATTACAAAGAAAGAATCATACATGCTTCTATAAATCAACGATGTTTTAGATCAGATAGGCAGTTCCAGATATTTCTACACTATGGACTTGGTATTGGGGTACTGGCAAATCGAGTTGCCAGTGGTGTAACAAGAGAAGTGCGCTATAATCACCATAGTAAGTTGTTCCAGCCTACGCGTATGCCACAGGGTTTGTGAATCGCTTTAGCTACATTTCAGCGGGTTATAGACACTATTTTGGGTAACCTGAATCTGTCTTGCATTCTGGTACATGTCACAGTTCTGATATGGCTGGACAATAAGCCCTAAGTCATTATGGCAGAATGGATAGGATCCACTGAGTTTAATATGAGTAATGATTATTTGAGCGCCTCAAGGTGAGGTGAAATTGGGTTTTTAAAAATCGCTTCAAATTAGGCAATCATGAAATTAACGAATAAAGAGTTGCTGAAACCAATGAGATATTGCAAATTAAATTACTAAGCCATGGAAGCGGTATCATCCAAAGTCACTACAATATAGGTGAGACAAGATGATTAAGAATGGTTGGTTGTTAATAAGTTTAGAGTAAGTGGAACAACGTGAATCCGCTGTATTTAATATATTAAATAAAAGAGGATTGTGGGAGCAAGTGCTCCATATTTATTAAATAGTTTATTCTGTTGTTTTGAGGACAACAATCATCATATCATTAGTCCTGTTGCTCAGTGGGATGAACCCTGTGCAAAAACCCTTATGGCATATCCTAACAATTCTTCCAATTTTTGAACAGTGTTGCTCACTACAAGGGGGATCAGCTGGTTGGTGCTGAAGTAGCTGATGGGTTGGTGAAGAGGAGGCGGGGGTGTGCCAATATGGTTTGGTCCCAGCAGTTGTTGGTGGCAGGGAGGGGCAAGCCCTGGACGCCCACCCCACATGCCTAGGTTGGAAGGAGGAGAACTACCATCTAGTTTAGTGGGAGGAAATGTCAGAATTTTAACCAGATGGAACCCTCCAATGATTTAACATTATTTGGGATGATATGGCCAATCCCAGAAGAATGGCTCATTGACTGAATTTTGTTGTATTTATGATGATTGCTGGTTAGTTGCTCCCCAATTTAGGTTGAGCCAAATTTATTATTCCGCTGAGTTTGGAAGTAGGTTCAAGTGGGTCCAATCAGTGGCCCCAATTTAGTATAAGGATCAACAGCAAAAAATAGCCAAGGATGATCCATTTGGTATCAGTCAGCAAAATCAGTGTTTGATGCCAACTGCCATTTGTATACTGTTGTGGGATTTCCAGTGGAAAGTTGATGTATTCGCTTCAATCATTCATCTATGAATTCTCTGCCTATACTGATAATCCAAGGTCAGCGGATCTGACAATTATGAGTTTGAGGAAGCTGAGGTTGTTTCTGTCCCTCATTTATTATAATCAATTATTGCCTGAATAAGGCAATTTCTAATCAATTAACTGAGATAAGATGAAAAGAGATGTCAGCAAGATGCTGAGATATTCTGAGTCAAAGCAAGTGACTGAATTTGCTTCTGGCACATTGTTATCAACTTGAAGGTCAAATCGAAATTTGACATTTATTTAGATTAATTATTTATATAGCTCACCAGCGACTTAAGGCCAAGGATGAGCTAAAACTAATTTAAACATTGGGAAGGACGAGGAGAGAGGGTTGACGACAGGGAAGAGAATAGTGTAGTAGAAGAATAAGAAGAGTAGTGGGCTGGAAGAACTAGTGGAAGAGCTGATAGGTTGGCGGTGGGTGTAGTAGCCCTTTTGTAAATAGTATAGATACCTGGCACTTCCTTTCAATAAATATCTCCCTTTGACTAATATACCACTGTTTATAAGCTTATATTTATTTTGTTGGTTATAGTTTAGGCTGGGGGATCCCCAAATGGCGCAAGTGACATGTCAAGGAGTTAGCCAGCGCTGCTGGCCCCATCGCCTAAGGCAAAATGACAAGGGATGACCAGTCCTAATACTGGTTGGCCTTCCAACTAGCAGAGCCCATAGTTGATTTTCCAACAGATATATAAGTGATACAAGAATATCAGAGAAAGGAAGATTGTTGGTAGGAAGAAGGGAGCAGAGAAGAACAAGTCTGCTATTAAATATTAAATTAGATAAAGTGGTGTGGTCAAAGCTATTTGCTTTATATATATTAAATTTATTAAAGTTTGTCTTTAAGACTGGCGATCTCCATATTGTCTGTCCATTGCTCAGTGGGATCAACCCTGTGCAATCCCTATGGCGTATCTCAACTATATTCCTGAAATCATAACAAAGCTTAAATATTCTTTAAAGGCTAGAAGATGAGGTCAGAGGTGTTGAAAAAGATATTCAAAGTTTGTAAATTAATCAGGTAGGATAGTTGCATAATATCTATAATGGATCGCGCTGATAGTAATAATATTAGCCTGGAACTCAGGGTGAGCTATCACCTAAAACATCAGCCAGATTACCTCTGGTACAGCCATCCATATGGTGATAAGGAAAAGTAATAGATCAGCCATGAGCACTAGCCATAGATTCTTAAAGTTGGCAATCAAAGTTATTAAATATCTGGCAGACTGATTAAATTCACAGATAAAATTTGATTTTTATGAAACTTTCATTGAAACTAAAGGGTGGAAAGGGGAAAAGTGGAGTGACAGTAAAACCTGTTAAGGTCCAAGCCTTATAAACTCGCAAAAATAGGGAACAGGAACAATTGATTTCACTTTCAGGAATAGTTACACCATTCAACTATGGTAGATCAACAATTTAAAATCTCTATGATGCCGGATTGATCTCAGCATGGACATCTGACTTAGGCTTTAACTTTGCATCAGAAATTATTGTGTGATTCAACTTGGAAGATTGGCAATGCTTTGTCAGGTGGGTGACTGGGTGCGCCATTGGCTAAGATACATATGACCAGTCCTATTGGGTAGAAAAGAGTTTTTATTGCGCCAGTATCTATCAGGGATGGGCTCATGATTGCCTGAAACGCAAGAGAACATCAGTTGGGGGATTTTAAGCCTAACATTAACTCAATCAATTTATTTTTACCAGATATTGATTTAATTTTGTTAGCAGAATATGATTTGGCAGAGATAACCTCTTGTGGGGAAGATTTGCTGCCAACTATGATGGGATGGCCTCTAGCCACTGCCACTTCCCAACACACCCCAAATTTTCTGGAGCAACTAATAAGTGGTTGGCATGGGGAATGACGCATTCTTAAAGGAGTATGTAATCACCCATTTCTCATCTACCACATGGGCTAAGTCGCCCACGGTGACAATAAGGATGGCCACAGGCTTCCTCTCCTTATTGGTTCAATTTTTTGAAATTACTCCTGATTAAGCCTTTAGGGTTGCTCCACAAGGCTTTCAATAGTATATGTTACTTTGCATATGAGTTAGGTTGACTTTTGGAAACAAGCTATCACTTAACAGGGATGCTAGACATCTCTTATCAATATAAGGAACTGTGACTTTTATTTTATTCATTAATTTATTGATTATAATTTTTAAAGAAATTTTCTGGTGATACATCAAAGTGCCAATACCATTCTGTGAACAGAGTAACAGGTTACAAAAGATGGTGACTATAGAGAAGTCTACACAGATTTGACATCAAATATTTAGAAGCTACAAAGAGTTATATCTATAAGAGAGTGTCTGTAACTCCCATTCCTAGAAAATGGTGCAAAATGCTCAGCCACAACACCAGGGAACTAGTCATTAGCATGATGATAAAGAGGGCACCGTGGGGATGCCAGGGCAAACAGGACACAGGTCAAGGGTATACAGCGCGATATAAAGTAGTAGAGAGCAAATAAATATCCAATCTTGGGTGGACCCCAAAGAGGAGTCCCTATCCAAGTGAAGATTAATGGGAGCGCTTGGGTGCTTTGATCTAGAGAGGACCTGGGCGCCCAAGCGGTGCACAAGGTACAGATGATAATTTACTTATATTAAACTGACTAACTTTGTTAAAGACCTCCTCAAGGAGGTCTACTCACAGGTTTGCCCAAGTAATTATATTAAAACGTAAGTCTTAATGGGGTTTTTTATTTAGTAAGAAGTCAACCAATGAGGAAGATTGGTCTCAAGGAAACATAACTAAACAATTGGGGGTGGAAATTGATAATTGGCGGAAGTGGTGATAAGCCTAAGTGAAATAATAGGCACATGCTTCCATTGGCCAGGGTACTATATCTTGAGATTGACTGAACTTAAGTTATTGATTGTAGGCCGGCCAACCAGATTTAGAAATTTTAAAAATTGAACAGGTTTCAAAACCCAGTTCACTGAGCAACTGAACCAAACCATCACCATCAATAATATAGTTAGTGCGTTTTAACGCCCTTGTTGTAACACAGAGATGAGCATCACGCACGTCCTCTAGACCAATCTGGGCATATCTAATCTGAACTAGCGCTAGTTCAGGGTATGTTTGAGATCAGGAAGGCCTGCTAAATTGACCTTTTTGGGCTTCAGACGACCAGCTTTATCTTTAGAGTTGGTACCCTCAATTATGTCATCAAGCCATGACATTACCCTTACGTTCTTTTGAGGCTTCACCACCCCTCTAGGGGCTTTCTCCAGGTAAAAGTTCTAAAGGCTGGGGCCAACTTCATAGCGGCCATGGTTTTCTGAGACATGGGTCCTGCAGCCTCAGGAATCACTCGTGAGAAACTTTGATCAAATCCTGAACATAGGCGCAGTTGCATGCTGGTACCCAACTGTTTTCTGCTATGCTAAATCCCTTCTAGGATACTAGGTATTCAAGCCTTCTTCTGACTCTGTGTGAGGCTAAAATCACTTTTACTTTTTAGTCCAGTGCCCCATCCATGAGATAAACCTCTGAAGTCTTGGGTGGGTGGGCCCTCAAAAACATAAGCTTACTTTCATGAAAGACCAAAAAATCCAGAATGAGGGGGAAGTCCAACTGGTATGAGGCGTGGTCCACCTTTCTGACAACATGGTAAGGCCCAATCCTCTTTGATCCCAGTTTCTAGCATGGTTGCTTTATAAAAATTCTCTAGCATCCAGTATCACGAGATCCCCTTCCTTGTACGCAGGACCTACCAGTCTCTTCCTGTCCACGTTCTCCCTACCTATAAGTTTGCATAGCTGCATTAAAGTTCATGCTCATCCATGTTGTACTTTTTGATCATTTTTGCAAAGCTTTACCACCGCTCCCACCTTGGATCCACAACTGGGCTCCATGTTGAAGGTGAAATTGGAGCTATAGTTGGCGAAGAAGGGGAACAACCTGTTGATGCATGTTGGGCGTTATTATATCTGATCTGGGCCATGAGGAGATGGGATACCAAATCTGAATGGTCTGCGGCAGTGTAACACCGCATGAACTGATCTAAGCACTGGTTAACTCGTTCAGTCTGCCCACCTGATTGGGGGTAATAGCCAGCTGAATGGCAGGGGACGGATCTGAAGAGTCTTACACAACTCTTCCCGAAAAACAGAAGTAAACTGAGGTCCACAATCACTAATTATCTCTTGGGGGACACCATGAAGAGCGAACACTTGAAATATAAAGAGCCTAGCCATCTCTGCCGTGGTTACTGTGGTTCTGCAGGATAAAGTGTGCAAACTTTGTAAAATGGTCCACAACTACCATGATGGCGTTGTAACTATCAGTTGCAGGTAGCACCACAATAAAATCCAAAGATATAGAGGTCCAAGGCCCTTAAGCTCTTTAAACTAGTTTCAACAACCCTGCGAGGGGCTGGTGATTCAACTTCATTTGATTGCGGACCAGGCACTCTTTAAAATACCTTGGAATCTGCGCAGCTAATCATTTCCAATGATAAGTGCGCCAGATTATCTCTGGAGCTTCGCCTTCCCAGGATGGCCAATGGTGATACCTTTATGATGGTCCCAGATGATTTCCAGGCAAAGTGGTCTAGCAGGACGCATAGGCGCCTCCTGAAACCACACCATCTCATCCTTCACTTGGTAACCCCTGATAATATCCTCCTGATCTAACTTGCCCTGGCCAGAATCATGGTACCCAGATGACAAAGGCTGTGAAAGAATTACCTTTCTATACATATCATATTCCTCCGCATTTTCAACGAACAAGTGCTGGCCCATGGGGCAAGGAAGGGGAAGTTGTGGAACAATCTTACACTGTGGAATCAAGTGGGAATTATGCATCTCTACCCTCCTTAGGATTGAGAGCAAGTTCAAGATTTTATTAAAACCATCCGCGTAAAACATTCTCCTTGCCCTTTGTAAACTCATGAGAAGACACAAAATAGGCCTGGGTCTCAAATCAGCAGGTTTCCCATGAGGTCAAGAAATGAGGTGTGCGGTAGTACAACAAGGCACGGTGATCTGTACATATGCAGAAGGGTTGGGATGAGCTGTGCAAATGATGACGCCATTAAGTCAGCGCCTCTATCATTGCTAATAACTCTTTGTCATATAAGAAGTGGTTTAACTCAGGCTAAGACATCTTTCTGAAAAATATCACACTAGATGCTCTATTCCATCTTCACCTACTTGTAATAAGGCCGCCGCTATGGTGAAGTTGGAGGCATCAGTAGCCACAATGAACTCTTTCTATGGATCTACATGTCGAAGGATGGACGTGGATAACAATGTTTACTTTACTGCTTGGAAGGCATCCTGAAAAATGGGGGACCACTGGAGCACTTTAGCTCCACTTGCCTTATACAAGGGCGCCGCCACCTCAGAAAGATTTGGCGTGAATTTCTTAAAGAATGTACACGTCCTCAAAAACTCCTCAATTCCTTATCCTAAAATTGGAGTGGGCCACTCACAAATTGCCTTCTCCTTATCTGGGGTTATCATGTAGCTTTGGTCAAACATGACGTTGCCCAGGAAGTTGACCTGGGACTTGAGGAATTCGCATTTACTGATGTTTTGCGTAAGGTCAGCTGCCCTCAAACGCTCCACCACCTGCCAAGGTGTATTGCATGGGACTCATGTTCAGGGAAAGCACCCAAATATAATCCATGTAGGCTACTGCGCATAACCCAGCAGGTACCCAAAGCTGCATCAGTATGGTGTTAAAAGATAGCAGGGAATTTTAAAGTCCAAAGGCTTAACCCGAAATTGGAAATTTCCTTTTATGTACAGAATGCGGTTAGCCACTCATGTCCCTTGTTGATTTAGATCTGATTGAATGCGTTTAAAAGTCCAGTTTAGAAAAGACTCTCGCCTTCTCCACATAGAGTGCAATCTGTGAGTTGAGTGGGGATGGGATGCAAGTCAGGTACTGTGACGTTGTTGAATTCCCATAATCTATGCATGAGCTTAATATATATTGGCCCTCTCCACAAAGAGAAGTGGGGAGCATACTGGGGAGGTATGCTGACATATTGCATCTTTAGCTAGCTGCTCTTTAATCCACACATATAAGGATGCTTCCTCCCATACAGTCAAAGGGTAAATGGAAGAAGATATACACACCAGATCAACGGTGAGCTTGAACACACTCAATCTCTGAATGAGCTGGTAGTACATTGGCTGAAAGCGCATCAAACGATTATCATCCCTTCCAACAGGAAGATGGGGTATCTCCAGAGAGGGCTTCAGAAACGGGGTAAGACTGAGAGTATGGATATCAGGCCAGTGGGGCAGACCGCCCTGAGAATTAGCCTCAGAATAGGGGAAAACTAGCATATGACCATTCTCTAAAGTTAAGGACAAAGTATTGTCTTTTAAGTTAGTTCTGACGTCAAACTTTCGCCACCACTCTACTCCCAAAATAATAAGGTACAATGGGTTTTTTAATAGCTTAGAAGCGGTCAGGACAAATGGCATTTGCCAACTTGATATTCCACTAATCCCAAAATATTCAGCGTGGGAATACCTTGGGAAGCCCCTCCTCTAACCATATCACCTAGCAAGTAATTCAACTCAAGGTAGTCAGCCAGGTCTTGGTTCATAAAATTCTCAGAGGCTCCGGTATCCACCAAAATAGCAAAGCAGATTTTATCTGAAGGGGATGAAGGGGTAGCAGTCAACAAAAAGTAATCTGAATGGTTCTATTTAAAGAAGAAACGCCAACACCTCACCAGAAAACTATCCAACAGTCATAAGCATGCCTTCAAGGTATGTTTTTTAATTTCAGAATGGAGAGGGATGATTGACTACTCTTGTCCCACTGAGGCTACATATCCCACCATATCTTCAGCATTTGCATAAAAATTTTTATATTGTAAAATTAGATCTTTTTCCACCGCCAGTGTTCTGAAGATTATGGTATAGATCAAACGCGGGTTCTCTTAGGTAATTTGGTATATTAAATGTGTTTCATATTAGCGCTACAAGAGAAGATTGTTTGGCTCGTTTTTACTTACAAACAGCGTTATATAACGCGCTTTGGACGTGGAACAACCCCATACCCATTTTGGCGATTGGTTGTGCATCGTTAATAAAGGCCATCACCACCAGGCCTTTGTTGATGATCCCACCTGCACCATCCAAATACAGTTTCAATTAAATCTATTTCAATTAAAGCGGTTTCGTCCATTTTGGAAAAAGTCAGGAATCATGACTCCCAGATCATAAAACATCCAAATTCACCATGTATGAGAAAGAAGGGTGGGTACTTTCCAATTGGAGGTACCAAGAATAATGCTGATACTCCCCAACCATTAGCCAAATGAGAAAATGGTGTTGAGCCCCATTAAGAACGTGACAAAACCCGGTGCACCCAATTCTCACCAGAAAAAACCCCCCACTAGATAATTCTAGTGCACATAAATAAAAGTGGTAGGTTAAATTTAAAGTAAGGAGAGGTTGAACCTCCTGTTCCCTTTAGATTGTTGCAATATACAGCCACACTGCCAGGGAACTTTTTAGGCAAACAGAAAGTAAGAATTAGACAAGCCTGCCAGCCTAGGTGCCAGAGCACCCGAATGGGAAACCCGAATGAAAGGGACTGCTGCTGGTATGACGGATATGAAACTGGAAAGGAGTTTCACCAAAACTGCTAGAGCCCGAATCTTGTACAGGCACATAATAGAATACCAGACAAGAACAGCGTTAACCCCAAGGGGGGTGTGAGCATTGACGGAAAAAGGGGGTTTTATTTTT